>JAJIYU010021447.1:0-10044 GCA_030144865.1 Tinospora cordifolia | reverse complement strand
ATTGTATTAAATAATATTACATATTGCTATAAATTACTATTATAAATTAATTAATACATATACCAATCAATAAAATTAATTAATCAATTACTATAAATTAATCCTATATATTATATTGCTTCATTTTTTTTCATATATTTCTATTAATCCTACTATATTAATACCTATACTGATCATAATTAATTAATGTACACGTACATAAATATATCTACTTCTACACCAATTAATCAATTAATTGTATGTCACTTCAACATAATATATATATATATATATATATATATGTATGTATGTGTGTGTGTGTGTGTGTGTGTGTCTACCAATTAATCAAATAAATTATATATGCATATATAAAAATAATTGGGGATTACAACAAGGGACCACAAGGTGATCAAAAGATGGGGAATGAGAACAAGAGACATAATCAAACCCCTCAGAAACAACCCCAACGTGACCATGCTGGAAAGGAGCAAAAGAAGAAGACAAAGAGACCAGGGCTATGTTACTGTTGTAGGTAGAGAGGGAACACATAGTGATGAACTACCCTACAGAAGCACAAGCTCAACAATAGCCATGACAAAACCAAAAGCAAGGCCATGAACAAAACTAAGCTAGAGTGTTTGTTGTTACAGAGGTTCCTGAAGATCAAACCCCTCAGTAACAACATTAGCAGTACGTTAGACAAAATTTTAGGTTGAAATTTATTTTAGAAAAGGTAGTTAGTTGTAATACCCAAATTTTGACGGAATGATTGACTAAAATAACAATTTTGAAAAATTTATGGTGTTACAAAATTATATTTTTCAAATTACTTACCAATAGAATTCAGGATCAAAGTTCATACTGGAACTGATCTCATAGTTATCCCTTTATATGGGAAACTAAATCAAACAACAGTAAAGAATAAGTGTCCCACACCTAGTACAAATGACTTATTCGATTAATCGAGAGAAGCCACTCACTTCTCAAGGAAAGATTTGAGACTAGGATATCGCCAGGTAGGAATTAGAGAGTTAGATATACCCAAGATGACCCTTAAGAATCATTATACATATTGCTAGACTAAGATACCCTAACAACACACAGGTATTCATCAAACCAAGCACTTAGACACAGTCTTGACCAATTTGCAACAGACAGCTAAAACTATTTAGGATTATCCTAGAGGCACTTAGAAGAAACCCAGTCATAAATAGGCAAGTTTCTTAGCCATGAAATTCCTGAAATGGCAGAAGTTGTCACCAAGATAACCACAAGAGACTTGGAGACCTTGTGGGAGAATCATAAAAAATTTCTCAAAAAAAAAAAAAAATCAAATCCAGACCTTTCCACTAGGGTTATGTGACGAAACAACATCAAGTGAACTAGTGCAAATTTCAAGGATGAAATCCTTTTAAGGGAGTAGAATGTAATATCCCAAAAATTTTTATGAGATTTGATAAATAAAATTAAATCGACTCAGAGAAATTTATAATATTTTTGAGCATAAATTACGTACATAAAATAAAGTAGGCGAAATGAAATTAATTAAGAAATTATGGTGTAACTTTAAAGTACCCAAAAATGAATAATAGAGAGAAATATAAATATTTGTTAAATATATATAGAAAAAAATTACAAAAGAATATATACTTACATACAAGTATTTGATGCACATAAAGATTTATGAAATTCAATACAAGTATTTAATAGTTAATACCATATATGTAATTGGTATATTCATATACATGTAATACATTTAATATGCATGTAAGTATTTGATAATTAAAACCATTAATATATTGGTATACATACGGGTTGTCCTATATATATATATATGTATGTATGTATGTATCATGTATGTATATATATTTAGTGAATAGGTTTATTACGAATCTGCATATATCAATTAAACAAAACAAAAAAAAAAAACTGAAAATTTCATGCATGTCATATTATATGCATTACATGTTCTCTCATCTATTTACACATATGTATATCATGTGCGCACGCACACACACACACACACACACACACACACACACACATATAAAGCAACTGCAAAAGAAAAAAGAAAAAAAAGGGGCGCTCCGCCCAAATCTTGAATTCGTGAATTCGCGAAATCATGAGCGCGAACTACTGTACGGGCATTGCGAGAAAAAAAGTGAAAAAAATCTTAAAATTATAAAAAAAAACAACAAAATGGAAAAAAGGAAAAAAAACCCTAAAACCCTAGTTTCTCAAACCCCAAGCATGGAGGCGCAAATATTGAGAAATAAAGAAAGTTTCCTATCAAAAAATGCCCAAAAATTATGAATCTAGTCCTCAGAGACTCTATATAAACCCCTTTCCTCCTCTTATTTCATTCATTTCAAAGCAAGAGGTGATAAGACCCCTCTTGCTCTCTCTGCCTCCTTCTTGACACCTAGTATTTTTCTTCTTTTTTTTGAGCTATTCTAAATAGCCAGTGGAGTAGTAGTAATGGGGTGCTACACAGATATAGTGCCAGCAAAGAAAAAGATCTGAGAGGAGCTTAGAAAATTCAGAAGGAAGCGATTCTGAGGTGAAATGGTTCCCACTTTTACTTTATTATTTTGATTCAAATAAAGCTTGCTTGAGTGTTTTACTTTGATCTTGTATACATGTCATATAGAATATGCATGCTTAGGTTTATAACGCCTGATCTACGATGTATTGTTACCATGCTTATATGTTTAAATATTGTAGAAATATTTAAATGATAAGCGTTAATAGTTAATATAAGATTAAATAAAGATCTTAACCATGTACCGACATGGGGCAGATGTTCATCATGAGCATCCCAATTAAGGGTTGTGAGGTAATAGAGGGTTTGAAGTTGATTTTATCTCAACTATGTGGGTCTAAGTTCAGTATAGTAGCTCTTCCTCTAGGGATCGAAATGTTGGGGGTATCCTTTTGGTCTTTAAGGACAACCAAAATAATTTACTACTTGAATCATTTACTTTTTTAAAAGTGGTTGCTATGCATGTTTTATTTCGTCAAAATAATAATTTAAATATTTGAGATGATCCACTAGGATTTTTAGCTCATCCCTTTTTTTCAACATTTCAGGAAATTAAATGTCAAGGATATCTGGGAGTTGTTTAAGTCATTTTCTTAGGAATTTTATTTAATTGTAGGGGATGTTGGCCAAGTCATTTCATTGTAATAAAGATTAAATTATTACCTTTGAATTTTTGAATAAATAAATGACAAAGGATTTATTTTATGGTTTGCTGTTATCAGCTTTCATGTATTATATTGTACATAGACTAATGTACACAGAGAGTCTCTTGGATTTGAGACTAGGAAAGGAAAAAGATTAACGTAGCATGGCCCTGTCTCCCAGGCGACCCACAAATATTAAAGAAAAATATTGTCGAATGAGTGGGCCCGGGAATGGAAGGCAAGGTGCTACAACACTACAAGAAATCGCATCTACAACAACATACAATGTTCGTTGTTATACTCATACGACAACATTCATGGTAATGTTGTCGATCAGGGTGTTGTTAAACAATCGACTATTTTTAACAACGATTACGAACCTGTTATTGTAAAGCATTGTTGTAATGCTCTAACTTTTTAAATGCGTACAAATCGAAAATGGATTTTTAAAAATTATGAAATAAATGTAAAAATGTGTGAAAACATGTTTTAAATGATTATTATATAGTATGGTATTAAAATAAAATAAATTAGGATGTCGGATAATGGGAAAAACTGTTAAAAAACAAGATATCACACTGCCGACCGCGGTCATTGAAAGGCGACCACGGTCATTAGTGAAAAATTACGAAAAAAAACTAGGTCACATGGGTGACCGCGGTTCGTAAGGTGTCGGCCGCACTCCGTAAAGTGTCGACCGTGGTCCATAAAGTGCTGACTATGGTCCACGAAGAAAATCTGTCCGATGACCGAGGTCCATCTGGCTCCGATCGCGGTTCGTGTGCAATCTATATATACGTTTCAAGCTCTAACTTTCTCATTTCACACTAAAATAGCTTGGGGTTTGGAGGAGATGACTTGAAGGCGATTTGAAGGTGAGTTCCTCGATTTCATTTGAGTTTCCCTTAAGATTTGATCTAATCTAAGGTAGTTATCAATTGTTAGTAAATCAAAAGGATGGAGATCCATTTGAGAGTGTTGTGTTGAGGTTATAGTGGATAGAAACCAAATCAATACGTGGTGAACACTTCCATTTCCTTGTGTGTGTGTTTGGACACTAGTGTAGATGATTTATGATGGTTATTTGGTTGTTGAATTGAAGGAGGTTGAACAAATTGAAATAAGATCTCGTTTTTAAGGCTTGATCAAGGGATTTCAGCGAAGAAACAATGTAAGCACCAATCCTTAGCTGGTTTATGTGTTTGAATGATTGTTGGGTGTCCAATACACTAGATTTGAGTGTTAAACTGAAATGGGAATCACTAGTATGGCGTACACATGCGAAATCCCACTATTGGATGAGAAATTGTGTGTAGACCGGGGTCCACACAAGACTGACCGCGATCGATAGACGCAAATAGTGTTTTTGGAGTGTTTTGTGTACACTCTGAATCATTGAGTGATATTGGACCCCTAGGGTTAGGTTAAATGAATATTAAAAGCCCAAAGTAATGTATCACTACCGTCTAATGATGCAGATTGACGGTATTGGATTGCTGTGTGAGGAGCGATGATCTAGCAATATTTTGGCGTGTACAGGTGGGGTTGACTATCTCTTCTTCGCTCTTTAGTATTATGCAGATGTTGGATATAGAATATGATTCATGTTTAAATTCCTGTACATAATACCATGCTAGGAATGTATGCTTTGGGTGGAATGATTGATATGATATCCTGATGATTGGTTACTCACTTTCTACTAATAGGATATTATGATTAGCGTGGTGTTTGTTGCTTTCTTTGCTTAGGTTAGCATTTTGAATGAGCATGTCCATATGCTACGTGGAATGAAAACTATGATTGTAAAACTAAAGAACATTAAAGGTTTATTAAGAACTCCGCGTACCGGGGCGATGGACGGGTACTGGTACATCACGTAGATGTTATCCGATTGTGACCAGGACATCATCGTGGGTATCCCCCAACTAGGTCAAACTGCGACCAGCCGTATGAGACCCTCAAAATTGAAAAGTCATGAGGATTTTTCCCTTGGTTTTAGTATCTTTTTGGGTCGTGGTCTCAGAGGTAGACGTCTGTTTTATAAAGATGTCGTGCCTGATTGTGTTCAGGACCACAATTGGGATACCGAGGGTGGTTCACTCTTTCAGTTAATTCCTAATATCAGATGGTAGATTCTTGATATTAGAGTACAACGGATAAATTGACTAAGTGTTTGAAACGCCCCTAATGATTTAAAACTGTTTGCATGTTTCGTATGCTCATTTGTATAATGCTATTGATGTGTAGGGAAGATCCATTGGGCTTTCAAGCTCACCCCATTTTTATTTTACAGGTACTCATGGGCCCAGCGCTCAGTGAGGATGCAGACCGGAGACTGGAGGATTTATATAGAGAGAGAGCATGATATTTTGTGTTAAACTATCTCACTGTTTTGAACAGTTTTGATGATGTATATTTTGGATTTGGGCCGAAGGGTCATGTATCATATTTTTGTGTATGTATCTACAGGACTGTTTTACCATCTTGAACACTGTTTTATTTTGATTGATAAACTGATGATTTTTAGATATTGTATGTTAAACAGTGTTCAATGATTTAGAAAGATTTGATCCGAAAAGTGCTTCCGCTACTATTATCTTAATTTCCAGTGTGAATATGATTTTGAACATCCAGTGAATTTGATTTGAAATTAATTGCTTAGTAAAGCATGAATGAAAGGATTATTTGAAATTATGAAATGATTTAACCCTCGTGTATAGAGGTTAATGGAAAGATGATGATGATTGTCGCATGCCCGGTGCCTTGGCGGACCATGGGTTAAGCTTGGAGTCACGCGACGCCCGATGACAGGGCTTTCGATTGACAGATATGATGTCCAACCCAGGGGTCAGGGTGTGACAGTTGTGTATCAGTTTAACAGTGAGGTTATAACAACATTTGTCTGTTGTTAAATGATTTAATCTTTTAACACATATTCGACAACGGTCACTATGTCTGTTCTTGTAGAGATGTTATAACAACAGGCACATGTTGTAGAAAACCTAACCTTTAACAACGGTCATGTGCGTGTTGTTGTAATGTATTGTGTATCGTTCTAAAGCTGAGGTTACAACAACATTCGCACGTTGTTAAATGCTTCGATCTTTTAACACATATTCGACAACGGTCATAATGCATGTTGTTGTAGAAGTGTTATAACAACGGGTGAACGTTGTAGAAAACCCTACCCTTTTAACCTTTTGACAACGGTCAGGTTGTTGTTGTTGTATGTCCATTACTTAACAACATGCATGTGCCGTTGTAAAAGTTGCAGTATTTCAACAACAATCGTCTGCATGTTGTTATATCATGTATCTTACAACGAAAACTGAACGTTGTCATATATGTCAATTTTTTTAATCTTAAAAATATTTTACTACAATATATATTACATATATTTACTTGTATCAAATTCATTATATTAAATAAACATTATTAAACATTTGTCCTATCATTTCAAATGACTCATTTAGTATCACTTAAGAATAATAAATTTCATAATGCCAAACATATATATACAATCTATCAAAAAGTGTAACGATTATTATACTACTTATCGTTATTAATTCTAATAAACAAAAATAAAAAGTTCTTAAGCAAAAATTCTTCTTGAAGAATCATCACGTTCTTTCTTGATACACAATCCAAGCATATAAACTCAAGTTCTCCATTGTTCCAATCTTTATATATTTACTTACATCAAAAAACAAATGAAGTTAATTAGATTAATTTTTTTTTTTAAAAAAAATAAGAGCTAAGGAATAATTGTAAAAGTTAAAGCAACTCAATATCTAACAAAGGCATATAAGAACAAAACTAAAATGGATACTATGCGTAGTTTTACATGATCGATAGAACATTTAGCCCCACTAGGGGATTCGACACCTAGACCTAGCTATATATTAATTTTTCTTAAAAAGCGTATATATATGTGATGAAATTTCACATTGTTTATTGATCTTAAACCAAAAGATATAATAGTAATCAACATTGTTTATTTTAAACCAAAAGCTATAATAGTAATCAACAAACATTATAAATCAGGAACCTGAAAGAGTAGATACCTTATATTAAAGAAGAAAAATAGTAGCCACGAGGAAAAGAATAGTAACTGAAAAGCGAATACTTACTTCACCCGCTTCTAAAGTCTTCTTTTTTGTCATAGTGACTATAAAAGATATAATATGCCTGTTGATACAAAATGAAAATGAATTAACTAATTACTTTAGATGCAATAAATAACTATCATATCACAAAATTCAATCATTAAAACATTCAATCAGTTATAGTGTAGAACTTAATGCTTACATTATTCACAAAATAGTGTCATTTAGGTCAATCCTAGCACAGTGTTCCACGTTTCCATCTCCAAATGTTGACATGTTCATAGGCTCATGTGCCAAGTTTATACTTTCCTCATATGCTTGTAACTCATGAAAACCTCTTGGAGGAGTTCTCAAAATGACATACCAGTTAGATGTTTCATTTTCTCTAGAATAGAAAACTTGCCTTGCTTGTGATGCAAGAATAAATGGATCCTTATCAAATTGAGATTGCCCCTCATGAAGATTGACTAATGTAAATCATTCTTCTTTCTTGACACCATTGACAATATTAGCCCAATCACATTTAAAAATAGGCACATGAAATGCATGATAATAAAGAATTATGATATCTCTTAAGACTCCATAATAAGTGACCTCCCCAAATTATTGTGATTGATCTTTTGCACTAGACCTACAAAGAGTTATTGCTTCAATTGAAACACCACTATTTTGTCAGGATTTTTGTGCATCTTTTGTATGAAAACGGAAAATGTTTATTACATATCCCTAGCATGATAATACTTGCTCCCTAGGCCCCGTGTGAGCCATGTTAGCTTACTAGATACATTAATATATCCAACAAGCTCCTTAATCTGATCATATAGCAAAAAGAATTTAATGAGTACTACTTTGCTAAGATAAATGGAAATGCATGTTGAAAAATGCTTGTTTACCTTATCACGAATCCATCTATTAAATTCATCCATATGTTTTTTATACAACAAATGTTCACTCCTTAATAATCTTCTATCTGAATGTTGAAGTTCATTCAAGTGCATTCTAATAAACAACATAAAGTTAGCTCCAACTTGAACGAAGCACTAAGATATTAAAATTTTATGATATGAATTATAAGAACAATATACTTACTCTATGTAAGGTTGAACTTCTAAACTATTTAATAAAATATAACAGTGAACAATATCCAAGATATCAAACGGAA
Source organism: Tinospora cordifolia (assembly GCA_030144865.1). NCBI lineage: Eukaryota > Viridiplantae > Streptophyta > Magnoliopsida > Ranunculales > Menispermaceae > Tinospora > Tinospora cordifolia. The sequence goes on along the minus strand of JAJIYU010021447.1, from coordinate 1,611 downwards.
GCACAACTTTCTTTTTACTAAGAATTGGGTAGCCCTCCAATTCTATTTCATTTTCTTCATCTTCATTTTAAACATATTCACTGCGTGTCGATCGAATCCCCACCTCACATGCTTTCTCAATATATTTGCTACAAAATATGGTACACTCATTGGCAAGATATTGTTGAGCTATACAACCCTCTGGTCGTGCACGACTCTTAACATAGCCCTTTAGTACTTTCATGAAACTGAAACACCACAAAGATTAGTATATTCAATTATTTGGTGAGCAATGGACTAAGATACATATATAATAAAGTAGCTAAACACATTAAAGTGATATATATTCTACCTCTCAAATGGATACGTCCACCGATATTAGACTAGTCCACCCAAACAAGTTTCTCATCTTGAACCATAATATCAAAAAAAGATGGAGGAATGAACCTTTCAAAAATGCACAAAGTTTTGGCTATTGAATCATCCAAGTCTAATAATAAATTTCGATCAACGATCTTATCACAAAGTACATTAAAAAATCTACAAAGTCGTGAAATTGCATATCTTGGACCATTTGGTAGAACTCCTCTCAAAGTAATAGGCAAAATTTGTTACATTAATAAATGACAATCATGTGACTTCAAGCCAAGTATCTTACACTCTTTAATGAACACACAATTTCCAATGTTAGACCCATAACCATCAAGTAACTTCAAATTTGCTAATTTTCTACAAAAAAATGTTTCTCTTCTTTTGAAATAGTATTCATTTCAGCAGGTAAATATAATCGATTTCCTTGCTTCTCAACATGTAACTCAGTTCTAATATTCATGCATTCCAAATCTCTATGAGCATTGAGTCAATCTTTTGATCTGTCTTTCACATCCAAAAGTGTGTGAATAATACTATCGCATATATTCTTTTTAATGTGCATCACATCCAAATTATGACGTAAAAGCAAGCTCTACATAAATTTGACTTAATTACTTCATATGTTATGAAATAGAATGAATCCATATTATGCTTCACAAAACAAATGAATTTAGAGTACAATGACACAAATTTGTAAGCATACCTTCCAATATGGCAATTCAAAGAAAATTGACTTCTTCTTCCATATATGTTTCTCCTCTTTTGTCTTTCTCTTGCTTTTTTTACTCTTCCCCCAGTCATTTACAATATTTTCTACCTCTGCAAGAATTACTTCACTTGTAAACCACTTTGATTTTTCTCGTATCTCTTGTTTACCATTAAATTAAGCTCTTTTCTTTCGGTATGAATGGCCATGAGCTAAAAATCTTCTATGACCCATGTATGAGAATTTTTGACTATGACGTAACCTGTCAAACCTCGACTGTGACACCTCCCCGGACCCCCCGGACAGGGACCCGAGTCCGCTCGTGCGCGCGTCACGTGGGGCCAGTGCTTCTACTAGCGCTCCCGTCAGCTCTCTGCTGTGCACGCGGGACCCTCGATCTCTCTGAGGGGCTGATCCGCCGGCAGTCCGGGGTTGCCAACCTCTTTCTACACGCTAAACCCAAGTCTCAATTTTCAGCAAATGAGAAAACTGTTTAAATCCTGATAAACATGCTACTATGTTTATCGATGAATATCATAATTCAGAAAATAGTT
>JAJIYU010021446.1:0-10036 GCA_030144865.1 Tinospora cordifolia | reverse complement strand
ACGTAACTTGTATTAGTAATCCTGTATATAATTACCACGTATGTACACGAGTGGTCCGTACAAATACGTGTAGTTATACACATTTACCTTTATTTAAATTAATTTATATGTTATAAAAATTACGGGTTGTTACACACTGTAGACTCCATAATAGAGGTTCCAGAAAGGTATAAAGACTTGACATTGAACTCTTATGGATGTGTCTTGTTATTCATGCAAATATGTCATGATTGTAAGGTGTTATAGCAAATTCCTTGTGTTCTTTAGAATGTAGCAGAATATTGATAGAATGATATACATATTTTTTACGTTACATGCTACTGATTCAAAGTGGTTGTGATTAATGAATATTTTATGACCTGTAAACTGTAAGTAGACACAAGGAACAACCCATAGAATGGTGATTGAATGAGGGAAAAGAACACTAGAAGATTGTAGAATCCTTGAACCCAGAAATTTTCTACAATCTGTCTGAAATTTCTGAAATAAAATTGACTGACCAAACCATGATAGATTGAGCTAAAATTTGGTGGAGAGACCCTTAGATATGTCTAAAAGTGGCCTACAAAATTTAAGGACATTCTGATATGTGTAGCTAGGTCAACAAAGGGAAACAGTTACTGCCTATCACAGGGAATACGGGATCTGTACAGTTTCTGTTATCATGCTTAGAAACCTTAGTAAATGAGGTCCAAAAATTGTAATTTAAAATTTTGGGAAAACCTTAGGAAGTCTGGAACAGTTCTGCAAAGTTTGGCGCAAATTCGATGAACGGATTGCCTGCACAGAGTGCCCGCTAAGGGGTTCTGTGGACCCACGATTGACGGAGTGACCACCTAGCACAGAGTGCCCACTGAGAGGGTTCTGTGGACCTACAATTGAAGGCGATGGCAATAAGTCCTAATCGGGTCATCACAATGAGGCAACGACAATAATTCCTAATCGGGTCGTCACAATAAGGCAACGACAATAAGTCCTAATTGGGTCGTCACCAATACACCTAACCGCCGGGTTTCTCCCGCTCGAGTGGATTTATATGTTTTCAGCATTATTTAATTGTTTTCGAATGAAGGTGCATGACTGCATTATGAGCTTAAATTGTATTTAATGTTGCATTCATTCGCATAATGTTATTGCTCATGCATCCATGGCACATGTTTTTAATTATGGAATACTTGTTTTAAGTTTGAATTAGACTACATTATTCACTGAGCCGTCATGGACAAATAGGCTCACTACTCTAACTTTTCAAGTTATTCAGCAGCAGATAGGGGAAAGGGAGTGGTCATTGCATAGAGCCGCGTTCCCTTACTCTTTTTGGTAGGACTTCTTTGTATTTCCTTTTCTGTCATCGTCTTTTGAGGGTTAGGACCAATGTATAGGGGTGAGGATAGCTTGTATATAATGAACAGTTTCTCCCATTGCTACACATGTTGTAATGACCCGTTCTGGAAATATGAAGTTCTTATTGATGTTTGTATGTTAAATCTCTTCTGCATTCCTTATGATTACTCTGATAGTGTGTGATGTGGTGTTATATGTTGAGGCTTAACAGTGTCTTGGCAAACTCGGCTTGCGGGCAGGTTTGTTGGGACACTGTGCCGGTCGGTTCGTCTTTGATTCTAAGGAAGGGGTCCCGACAGGGGCGATGGTACAAGTACTATAGTAGTAATATGGTATGATCGTGGTTATTCCTAGCCCTAGGCGGGTCTCTGTTTGAAAGGGGACTAAGAGTCTAAGTAAGACTTCACTCCCTGGTTTGATGATTGAGTGAGACATCAACCTTGAAATAGGTTTTTGAGTGTGAAACGAGCCTTCGAGCATTACATTGAATATTGTGAACCTAAGTTGGAATGTTGAGGAAGAAAACCTCTCGGTCTTAACCTTAAGTCAAATAGTTGAATAATTGAAATGTCTAATGTTTAATAAGTGCTTGTATGTTTGTATTTTGACTATTATAATGCTTGAGATGTTTTTATATAAGATCCACTAGCCTCTTGAGCTCACTCCACTCACTCTTTTTCAGGTAATTATTGAAAATACTAGTACTAACAAATAACGTAAAAACAATCATCAGTGGTAATACGCCTCACAATATGAGGATGTATTAGAAAATAAACTTTAATTGCTATTTTTAGTTGTATGTTATGTGACCCACTATATTTAATCCTATCAGATGTCAGCTATTAGGCCAGACAGTAGCTGTCATATCAAAACTCAACAATACGATGTTCATAACTCTGATATTAAATTTATGTCTTTTTAGTTATTATGTAATCCCAATGTTAATGTTAACTCTAATATTAAAATTTGGATATGTTTTCCCTTTTTGTTCAGGCTCTTATTTCTTCTTCTTAGGCCTCCTTCTACAGTGCTCCTTCTTTAATATTTGTTGTCATGCATTGTGTAGCACCATCGCATCATCATCAATATCCAAAGATAGTGAATGCAGGCTCGATGAGGCATTCAAGCCATGGTATCAACTGAACTCTTTGTCTCGTTTTGTATAACAAATGGTCGCTCCCCTTCTTGGTCAGGTTCTTGTTCTTCTTTGGCCTCCCACTACCACCCTTCTTCTTCAATATATGAATTTGTGCATCTTATGGCACCATCACATCATTATCAATATCTGAAGGCAATGAATGGAAGCTTGGTGAGAAACTCAAACCATAATCATCAACTAAACATCTTGTTTCCTTGGTGAGCCTTCTTGTTCAAGTTCGTGCTTCTTCTTCTTAGGCCTCCCTCTTCCACTCTTCTTCTTCATCTGCTATTCTGCATTTTTTGGCACCATCACATCATTATCAGTATCACCAACAACCAATGCGTGAATCTTTTTGGGCCTCCTTCTATGCTCCTTTACTATTTGTTGTCGTTCATTTTGGGGTACTGTCCCACCATTATCAATAACACCCAAAACATGAACCTTCTTGGGCCTCCCTCTATCATCCTTCTTCATCACAATCTAATGTTATTCATTATGTGGCTCCATCACATCATTATCAATATCACCAACACTCAATAGTTGAATCGTCGGCTCCCCTGCACCATTCTTTTTCTTCAGCTTTTTTCTAGGCTTGGATTCTCCAAAGGCACCATTTGAGTTGCATGTGCCACCACAAGGCCATTATCACTAGGTATTCCTTGATGACCCCTCTTCTTCTTCTCCTCCTCCACCAGTTGGTTTTACTGTTGTGCCACTGGTTGCTCATTTAGCCTAGAATCTTGTAGGAGTTCCATATCGATCACAATCATTGGCTACAATTTAGGTGGCACAATAAAGCCATTATCATCACAAGTGAATGTTATTGCCTTGTCTTTTGCCACTACTTGATGATCTCCATGTTGTTCATCTTGTTGTTGTGACAATAATGGCTCATTCGGCTTGTTAAGACTCTGCAAGGATCCCTTTCCAATCACAATTATTAATTCTAATTTGGATGGCTCAATGCAGCCATTAGAATCACATATTAATGCAACTTTATAATAAATTAAATATATAATAAGTTTTTCATAATAAAAAAGTTAAAACTTTGTAAAAATAAATGAGATAAAAAATAAAATAGTATAAAGTTTAAAATTCTAATTATTTAGGAGGTGAACAAATAATTTTCTTAAAATTGAACAACTTTATAAATTAAATATATAATACATTTTTATAATAAAAACGTTAAAATTTTGTAAAAATAAATGAGATAGAAAATAATATAATATAAAGTTTAAAATTCTAGTTATTAAGGAGGTGAACAAATAAAAATGTTTTTATATATAAGGATAAAAATGTCAATTTTAATATGATATTACTTATTTTAAGTCATAACAAATAATGTCATAATTCTTAAATTAATTTTAATAATCTATAACAAACATAATTGCAACTATTTTTCACAATCACTTATTTAATTGTGACGACCTATATTTTAGACATTGGATTGACGGATCTAACACATGTATATTCTATGTATTTTCTTAAATTTTAATGAAAATATATGAAATTTTCTCAAATTTTCTCAATTTGAAATTTATTTATTGAAGAAAATTAGAATAATGGGAAAAATGTAATTTTGAGGAGAAAATACAGGAAACTATAAGGAAAATGTGATTTCTTGAGAGAAATAATCTTTTAGGATTGATTATTGAAATTTTGAAATAATTATGAAATTTTTAGAGAAATTTATGAAATTTTTGGGAGAAAAATGCAATTATTGGAGGATTATTCAATTATTGAGAAAAATACTTGTACAAATAGAGAAAATGGTGTATAATTGAAAGTTTTTTATGAAAAATGATGAATTAATAATTTTTAATAATTTTAGAAAAAATGAAATTCGACGCACAGGTCGAAAGAGTGGTTTGGGCCTTAGGCCCGAGTCGACCGGGCCAACGAGACAGGCCCGTGGCCCGTCGTAGCCCAGCGAGCACACACGGGCTTTGGCCCACGTGAACCGGCCCACGCGCCCAGCAAGTTGTTTCCCCCTTTCCTTTTTGTCGTTTTGTGCCTGAATTTTTTACGAATTTTAGCCAATTTTTGGCATTTTTCTGGGTTTTTCTAGCTACAAAATCATGGAAATCCATGATTTAAAGCTCTTGGTTTGGGCCATCAACTCATACTTCCTGACGTGACCAATGGGTAGTGCCAACTAGGCATCTTGCATGTAAACTTGAGGGCCACGTAGATGGCTACATGTTATCCTATTTTGCCATGCAAGCACCCCCTTTCATGCAACAAAAGCCACTCTTGAGCAGAAATCCAGATTTTTCAGTTGTAGCTCATTTTCATGAGCTTGTATCTCCTTCGTTTCTCAACCAAATTCAGTGAAACTTGGCTCATTTTGAAGCTCTTGTAACCTTTTCAAAGAACCTCCAAGCCCCTTGCCAAAGTACACAGCCATCTAAGATGGAAATAGCCAAGAAGAGGTGTTGTTTGCCACATTTCAAGCCCAAAAATTTGAAACCATGAGCTGATCCGATTTTCAAGCAACTGGTTTAAGAACCATCCGGGGTCCATTTTGGAGGTAAGACCACTCATTTTCTTCCTTTCCATGTGTACTTCAACCTCCAACTGATAGAAAATGAAAAACGAAACCTTACACATGTTTTCCGAGCTGATAAAGTTGGTTACTTGTTAACTGTTACAGCAGTGTGAGAGAAACTATGTTAGAGCAACTTTAAGGGGTTCACATCTGAACCATTCTAGGTTCATCCCTGAGATAAGACCCTTTATTTTACTCCTTATTATGTGTATTTAAATGTTTAAGTGATGGAAACCAGAAACTAGAACTTCAAATACGTTTTATAAGTCACTATCGTTGACGTTTGATCCACTATTACGACAATGCCAACAGAAATCAGGCATTGAGACTAGATTCGAGGTTGTGTTTGGAGCACCTAAAGACATCCGTTTGGATTGAAACCAGAGGCGTTTTAAACCTCATAGTTGGGGCTTCCAAGAGGTATAAATCTCAGACCATAAGCCTTAGCATTCGTGGTTTTACATGCATGCCAAAATGCTATGTTAACTAGATGTTTGACATTTAAGAAAATTTTTTGAGTTTTAGAATCCATGTGAAGTGTTTGATAAAATGTTTGGGCATGTTTTTAGGCTTATATGCTTATTGTTTCGAAAGTTCTTTGATAAGGGAATTGATGTATGATCTTCATGCTTGCAATATGTACAAGAAGTAGCCCTTAAGTTAGAGGTTTGATGAAATAAATGAACACATAAAAATGATAGAAAACATGAACCCAGAAATTCCTGTGATTCAGCTGAGAATTCTAGGAATCAATTAAATGACCAAACCTAGGTGGTTTGAGTTGAAATTTGGTGGAGAGGTTCCTGAATATGTCTAGAATATGTATACCAAATTTCAGAGCATTCTAATATGGATAAGTAGGTCAATTTATGCAAAGAATCACTGCTTGTCACATAAAATCTGAGAATACACAGACCCTAATACCTCAGTTAAAAGTACTATCAAATGAAGTCCAAAAATCAAGATCTAAAATTCTTGGGAAGATTTAAGAAGTCTAGAACAGATATGAAAATTTTGGCATAAATCCAATTTACAGATTGCCCACAGAAAAATAAGAAAAAATTGTTGCACAGATAGGGCCACAAGCTAAAGATATGCCTAAGTGTTAGAAATTGGGGATTTTGACCAATTTTGATCCAATTGACCCAATGTTGACCGAAGTTGACCATTTTTTACTCTGTTGATCAGCTAGGTTAGCAAGTGATGGGTTTGACTAGGGTTGACCAAGATTGATCAGGGTTAACCAAGTTGACCTAATGACTTAAGGTGGCTTGAATGTCCCATTTAACCATGATTAACCATCTTGAATTCATTGACCACTGTAATCAAGGAGCACATAGCATGGATTGACTACGACCAAAATCAATTGGGCCTAGCCAAACTTGATCCAGTTGGCTGAGTTGACCGCGTAGCCTACATTTGACTGTGTTGACCAAGATGGATCGAATTAGCATAGATAGACTACCCTTGACCGAGTCAATCCATTGATTGACCGAGGATATAGAGTTAGAGTGGATCCAAGTTTCATGTCAGTATTAAGAAGCTACGTCGATTTCGCATGGCCAAGCGTTAGTGGGATGCGACCGATCGCGAGAGGAGCGCCAGGAGCGGAGCATCCTGGTGAGTAGTGTTTTCTAACTTATTTCTTAAAGCTTGTTATTTTGTTCATTTATGAAAAGATGTTACATATTGTGATAAATGCGCATCCTTTGAATGAGTTTTGAATGAAAAAAGTGCACCGAATCTCGAGGTCCGATGGTACAGAGTTAGGGTATTGGATCTAGATCTGGTTGAGCATGAGGGACCTGGAGCCACCGTACTTGGGGTGCGAGTTGTGTCGGTCTCTCATTTGGCCTAGATAGTGACCACCTAGCGTAGACTGCCTTAAGGGGGGTTATGTGGGCCCACAGATGATGACAAAGGCAATAAGTCCTAATTTTGGTCGTCACAATATGCCTAACTGTCTACAACCCGCTCAAGTAGATTTTTGGTCGCCTTGGAAGCTAGTGAGAGCCTCAGCAAATGTTTTCACCATTTAACTGTTTTCAAATGAAGGTGAATGACTGCATTATGGATTTATACTATATTCACTATTACATTCACTCACATAATGTTGTTATTCACGCATTCATGACATTGTTTTTATGGAATTCTTCTTTTAATTTGTGAAGTAGACTGCATTACTCACTGAGCCGCTGTAGACAATTAGGCTCACTACTCTAACTTTTCAGGTCCTTCTGTCGTGGATAAGGGCAAGGGGCTGGTCATTACGTAAAGTTGCACCCTCTTATTCATTTTTGTAGGTTCTTCATTCCGTTTATTACTTTGAAGGTTAGAACGATGTATAGGGGTGAGGAAAGCTTTGTACATAATGGATTTAGGCACTCCCGCTGCTACTCATACTTATGATGACTGTGATGATATATTTTGATAAAATTTTTAATCTTACTAGTATTTATGTGTTTAAATTTCTTTTGTATCCCTGTGATTACTCTAATAGTGTTCGATGTAGTGTTAAAAAATGAGGCTTAATAGTGTCTTGGCAAGCTCGACTTGTGGGCGGGTTTGTCGAGGTACTGTGCCAATCGGTTCATCCTTCGCCCTAGGGAAGGGGTCCCGACATTAATAATTACTTTTTTCATTATCACTTTTGCATAAGCATAATCTTAAATAAACAAAGTCACGGTTTCCCAATCTGAAAAGGAGAAAAATATAGGATATTGTACATGTGTTATAATATTTGAAAAAAGTCCAATATTTCTTATGAAGTTCAGAAACCTATTGATGCATTTTATAAGTTAGAATCCCAATGTGATAATTCTCTATTAATATCAAGATCAATGTTTATAAGAAAAACATATAAAGGGGTTAAGTTGACTATTGAAATTCAAATACTTATTACTTACTAATTCAATGATTATGATAAATAATTAAAGTAATAATTAATTTAATTTTTTAAGTTAAATTATTAAAACAAGCTTTTTCATAGCAAATAAATTTGTTTATTATACATTTTTTTAACAGTGTACTTCAGCTTCATGCATCAGGACATGATTTAAAGTAATTTAACTCTATTTTTAATGGTGATGAACATTTTAAATGTATATTTTTAATGTCACTTTAACACTTTTATTTATAATATACTTTAATGCAACATGTAGACGACTGATGATTGTTGTAGTATATGGTGCGTGTACTTTATATAAAATCCAACTACAATAAAAATTTAATTAAGAAAAAACTAACTTAAAATGCAATTACATCTACATATTCATTAAATGTTTATTTTGTTCGTTATTTTATATTTCTATTTTATTATTTTTTTAAAATATAATTTTTCATATATAAATTTTATTTCAAAGAAATATTAAATCAATTTTTAAAAAAGTTTTTTTTTTTTTTTTTAAAAAAAATCTGCACCAATATGACATAGTTATCTGACCGAAACTAACCTAAACACAACACTATTTTGTCATTGTATTAGAGATGCTCTTATAACATTAGTAGTAAATGAATAATTTAACTATAAGCTTTTTATTTATTTATTTATTTTTTTTTTACCCATGATTCTTCAAGAAGATAGAACATGCATTGCAAAAGTAACACTCTAAAAATATCTCAAAACTTCAATTATTCGTGAAAAAACTTATGAACGAGATAAAAATAAACATAAAAGTGAAGGCAATAAAAATATTAGTATTTTAAAATGTCTAAACAAGATAAATTACAGAGATTTAAGAAGAAATAATAGTATACAATTAGGAGATTCATGTGTTTTATTGTGTTTTAATGGAAATAATATTCCTGGAGTGATGGAGAACATAGGAATTAAGAGATTCATATGTTTTACTATGTTTTAGTGTTTGGAATATGGAATTCGTTGCAGGAGCTTGTCCAATAAGGAGTTATTGAGTTGTGATCGTGATAGTGAAGCACTGAGTCTACTTACTGATGACTCACTTATCAGGTGGCAAAGCTTGGAACGAAGAATGATTAACCATATAAAATTGCAGTCCATCCAGGTAGAGAAAGTCTTATTTGTTCATTTTCCAAAAGTAGTAGGTTTCCTTCTTTCATTTTATTTATTTATTTATTTCATGTGCAACTTAAATGGAATGTTTGCTGAGAGTTGAAAATATATGTACTCTACTCAAGTATTTTTGGGAAAATTGCTAAGAATAATAAGAAAATTTGTGCCCATAAGCTATGACATTCACATTTGGAGAAGACTTTACAAAATTATGTTGAATTATGATGAAGAACGAGTGTGAAATCCTTGAGTTTTTCAATAGGACTTCATCCTTGGGTAGAAGCACTTTCCTTAACTGATCTTTTTAATACATCCCCCTGGTGCTCATGGACTGCATTTTTTTTTCCCTTCAAGCTAAAACTAGATTTTAGGTCTCCATTGACATTATATTTGGGATCCATTAGTGCTGTGAAGATATTCTTACCATTATGTTGTCAAAACATCATGTTGTAACTTGTCACAACTTCCCCAAGATTAACAAAAAAAAAAAAAAAAAAAGGAAAGGAACAAGAAAAAGAAATGATAAGTAGATACTGATTGAAAATCACGTACCCGAAGTATATTTAAAAGAGTTGGAAATGGCAACACATGTTTAACTCTTTTTTATGTTTATTTTTTAAGATAAAGTTACACATTTGGTAATTTAAAAGACAATATAGAATGGCAACCTTTCTAGAATAAAGTTGGAAGAAGTCGGTCGGCACAGCGTTTCTTATAATTAAGAAAGATGGAAACAGTAGAAGTGGAGGTACACCTAAAATAACATAAATATATACAATTAAGAAAGGTTAGGGACAGGCATAGCTGAGTTGCATTGACTTGACTTGGGAAACAAAATATGTGATACAGGAGGAAAGGCCAGTCATTTCTCTTCATGTCTTACTGGTTCAATTAGAGCTTACCATGTTGCATCAACTTCTGATTAAAGTCTACTTTGAATGCAAGCAAAGAAGTTTCTGCTTTACAAGTGTTC
>JAJIYU010021445.1:0-10041 GCA_030144865.1 Tinospora cordifolia | reverse complement strand
TCCCCAGATCTGGAACACAGAGGTTAACCCCTTTCGGTCTAATTGACAATTGTTGATAAATAAATGTTTGAAACGCCTAATGGATGATAAGTGTTTGCATGTTTAGTGTTTAGTTTAAATAATGCTATGGATGTACTGTGTATGATCCACTGGGCTCTTGAGCTCACCCAATCATTTTTTCAGGTAACTATTGAAGACCTCGTCACGGCAAATCAATGTAAATTAATAACAGTGTGCCTCATAGTATGAGGATAGTAGAAAATAAAATGTATTGTAGGGTTTGTGACCCACTATATTTGATTATGTCAATTGTCGATAATATTTGTATTATCAAAAGATGGCTATGGAGCCCACAAAATTATTCGTAACTCTGATTATGAATCAATGTTTTCAGTTATTTTGAAATATTGAGATTATTGTATTTATACTTTATCCCTTGGATATGAACTGATAAAATTACCAGATGTGAAAAATGATGAAAAGAAAAAAAGTAATATCTCCAGTTCTCAGATAGAAAGTAAGACTGACTGCACTCAGAAGAAATGACATCTCAAGCCGAGACAACCACGTCACCTATGACATATGTAAGAAAGATCGGGAGCTGGGGGTGTTACAATGATCCCCCTCTTCAAAATTGGAGAACCAATCCTTATTTGGACACATAGGATAAGCACAACCTGAATCCAAGATCCACTCATCAGATTGACATACTAGTGATGAACAAGTTAGAACATAATCAGAAACTGTATCATCCTCAACATGTGCAATATTTATACTAGCATTGTTTTTCTTCTTAATCTGACAATCCTTTTTCCAATGCCCGATCTGATAGCAAAATGCGCATTCATCTTTTGCCAATGTTCTTCTTTCTGAAGATTTTTTTTTAATCGTGATCTACCAAATTGCTTCTCATCAAATCTACCCCTTCTAATTAGACCCTTTGATTGAGGATCACTAACCAGAGTCATCTTTGTTATCTCATTCGAAAGGAGCGTAACTGAGACATCATCAAAACTTAAAGTCTCTTTTCCATAAAGCAAAGTAGTGGTCAAGTGCTTATATGAACCAGGAAGTGAACAAATAAGAAGTAGAGTTTTATCTTCATCTTTAATCTTCTCACCAATATTTAATAGATCTACAATGATTTTGTTAAATGCATTGAGGTGCTCATTCATAATTCTACTTTCTTTCATGCGGAACATGTACAACTTCTTCTTCATATACAACCTATTTGTGAGTGATTTTGTCATATATTTATCTTCTAACTTAAACAAAATTGATGCTGCAGATTTCTCATGCCTGACGCTATTCATGATCTCCTTCGTCAAATATAGTCTAATTGTGTTGTATGCTTATAGATCAAACTCTTCTCAGTCTTCATCTGAGATATTCACTAGTCTTTCTTTTGGACCTAACAAAGCCTTATGTAACTTATGTTGTATCGAGATATTGCGGGCCTGCATTTGCCACGTGCCAAAATCGTTCTTGCCATTAAATTTCTCTATATCAAGTTTTGCATTCAATATACCCATGCTTGTCATATTAATAAGAAAATCCAGTCACTGAGTAGATCTCATCACTACGAACCCACTGCAAAAAATGATACTGAAATCTGATTTCGAACGACTCCGATATCATAAGAAATGTATACATCATCTTTCAATAAATGTTTAATGTTGTCGCTGTTCACACGAACGAAAAATTGAGAGAAATTGTTTCACAAAAATCAAGAGAGCCAAAAAACAAAAGTTTGTTTTGACTTTTCAAAGTCACACCAAACACCAAAATAACAAAAACAAAAGGAATCTCATTTTTTTTTCTCTCTTTCTTTCTAATCAAATTACGTGACAGAAGGAAGAATCTTTTTTTTCTCCGGCAGGTTGAAGGCAACACAAAAAAATTGAAAATCTTCTACTCTCTTTCAACGTAGGAACCCACCAATATATATTCCACAGTGCAACAAATTCAACCTTGCTCTGATACCAATTTGTTGTGTACAGCGAAAGCGAAAACCAATCAAAGAAAGTTCATACATGAATAATCAATAATCTGAACGAATGTAAATCAACTCTAATGCAAGAACACACAGATTTAACGTGGTTTGACGTATCACTTACTCCACGAAAGACAAGAAATAATCCACTATGAGAAAATGCAAATATGTTACGACCTCTAATTAAATTTACCCAAATCCCCTCATACAAAAGTGCTCTCACACAAAACCCAATTTCTTACTTCATCTTCTCACATACCCCAATGAGGGTTTATATAAGAGTGGAGTCCAAAGTAGTTTCCAAATACAAAATTAACTAAGTCGTTAACATCAACTAGGAAACTAATACAAAAGAAATTGTTTTCAATTAAAATTTTACATTAAGTGGTTTAAAGCCACCCAATATCTAACACTTTTTCTTATATGTGTCAAGCTCGAAAGTCAACTAAAAATCAACTCTCTAAATTGATCCACATAACCAATTAACAAATTAAAATTCACACACCAAACAAAATTGAACAAATCATTAAACCACCCAATTGAGTAATATAAATTCTTGACGATCCTGTAAATCTCTGGGTGCTCATTTGCTTTTGATGGGAGAGGTCTCCCAACCAACTGTTACTGGTGAAATTGCAATCATACATAAGAAATAAAGAGAAAATATTTCAATTCTGACTTAGATTTTGATCCAATGAAAAAAAAAATTATATATATATATACAAATCAAAGATCTTGAAAGCTTGAGGTCTCATGAGCTTAATAAGTACAAGAAGAGGATTAACGATGATGATGATGATGATGATGATGATGATGAAGAAGAGGAAGTCTCACTTTGAAAGCCACCATTTTTGCAGAGACAATGTAGAATTGTACTGCGTAGTCTTAAACCTCACTACATAATTTTAAGGACGTTGAAGAAAAAACAAATGATAGGGTTCACTATTTAATAAGGAAGAAAAACAATATTTAAAAAGAATAATGATAATTTTGTGAATATTTGTGAAAATACGATAAATAAGAAAGAATTTAAATTTTGACAAATATTTCTAAAAAATAGATACTCTATTGTAATTTTCTCAAGAGAATAACTTGGCATACATGAAGAAGTTGAATAAATGTTGTAGAAGAAGTGCAAGCTAGTACTGCGTTCATTGTGGTAGTGTGAATAGACATTGGGGCTTAATGCTTTTGTTTTATTACCTTCCCCTTTTGTAACAACTTAATTTGTGAAGCTTTAGAATGATGATAAATTTTCACTTGTGGATTATAGTGGAGCTATTTTAAATTGTTGATTGGTTGGTATTTTAAAATATTAAGATGAATTGTTTAATTGTTCTATTAGACAAGGCAACATTTTGATGCAAAGCAGATTGATTATTTCATATCAAGAATATGAAATGAGTGTTGATTGATCGATCTAAAGATAATTCTTCGTAATTGAGTGATTGTTCACCCGCTACAATAAGGATTAAAGATTGATTGATCCTTACTACAACATACATTATTAGGACTATGTTTCAAACTAAAAATAGGAAGTACTATAATGTGTTTAGTAAAGGTTTATTTTTTTTTTACTCATGAAAGTAGGCACAAATTAGTTGAAACCATAATTGACATGTGATTACTTAATTTATTATTTGAATTTTTACTATGTATTAAATTAATCTATTAGAGTAGTGAAAAACTAATAAAAGCCACAAGACTTTATCCATTACATAGTTAGCCTATTGAAGACTGCAAACACTTTATAGATTAGAGTTGGTTTTGTCACTTGCACATAGTACTATGTGCTATGAGAGGATTACCAATTAGCATATTCCGTGCTAATATTACTGTTTATTCTTAGGATTGTACATATTTCACGTGTCTACCCAAATATTCTTATCCGTCTGTTATTTGGTTTAGGTGCAATTACATTTTTTCTTGTCATAACAGAGTTTTCATCTCTAGATATCTATTATGGTTGTCGAATTGTAACTTATAAAGTGATGAACTAACATCAGTCTAGTTGAGCTCTTATTTTCTTTGACATGGTATCGGAGTGTCTTGCATATGCCTAATGATCATGTTGATTCCTTCTTTGGACAAATATCTCAACTAGCAACAAAGAACGAAACATCATCTTCAAGTGTTGCTTTGTTGATTCAAGTTACTAATTTGTCGTCTTAGATGATTTCTTTCAAGCAAAAAAGAGAACATTGAAACCCTATGGAACCAACAAGCCAATTTAGCTATTAGGTTTTTCTTATTGATGGATTTGTTCATGGTATGCAACCAAATTCATTAGAAGTTATACAATTTAAATACAGTAAATCTTTGATTGATCTAGTGTTCCTTGTACTCTAGTCCCAACATTAGGTGCTAGTTTGTTGGTTCTCATTTCCTCCTTCCATCACATCCAATCTTGACTTGAACCTTTAGCGTAGGCGCGAAGAACAAAAAGTCCAATAAGTTTTGGCATTAACAAAGGTTATGGGCTCCAAAATAGGGCCAAGCTAGAGTTACAAAGGCGTAGTGTAACAGACTTAACTACGACCATGATAGTTGCGGAGCCATTAACAGGGGCTTCTTGCGTCTATTAATCATGGTTTTCTTTTACAATTTATTGGATGCGACACATCTAAAAAGATCACAATTGTTTGGATGTCAAACTAATGCCACAAGAATATAGTACAAGCTTTAGTCGCAAACTTAGAAGACAGATATATAATTTGTTTATGAAGACTTTCTTATTAAAATGAAGTAGATTTGAGAAGTTCTTGCTACATCATTTTTTTTTGTTTTGTTTTGTTTTGTTTGTTTGTTTTTTTTTTTTTTTGAGAAGAAACTAGAGAAGTTCTTGCTACATCTAATCATAGGATATAAGAGTTTGATAAAAATTTCCAAGCAAAGTAACACATGACATCCATATCAAGAAGTATTGCTAACACTTCAGCTTGAAATCCTTTGGTTGTAGTCCTTACTTCATGAATTAAAGGTTTGACTGCGTATAGCTTTAATCAATTATTGTGATTAGTCTTATCAATTTGTTTTTTATATTTTTAAGAAGTAGGTATAATAGTTTCCAATATAACTAATTCAAATCCAGGCAGCACTACACCAAATCCTTATTGATAGTAGTATCCATCCAAAGTCTTTTATAACCATTGAAAAAGGAAAGCCCTACACACATTGAAAGAAAATGGTATGTTAAATATCATTTTGACAAACAAGGGAAATTTCAATGTCCCCCCATCTTGTTTTATTACAAGAGAAAGTTTGAGTTTTTACTTGTGTTTCAAATGATTGGAGAATACTTTGTTTTTCCTTGTTTTTGAGATCATTTCCATAGTTAATCATGCCCCACCAACTTCTACTTATAAGGGGGCACTCTTGATATCAAAGGCAGTACACAACTCCACCCTGCACCCTAAAACTTGACCTTGTATAGCACCACCTATGGAGACTTATGCAACGAAGCACTTATAAATGCATACTCACAAATGCTATTGGAAATCGTTTTGTTGGAAACTGTTACTTGAGACCGCTATTAAAAAACGGTTTACAAAATTGTACGTGATTTTTGTTAAACCAAATAGTATTTCACTTTTGGTTTTGGTTGTAACCATTGTCTAATATTTAAAGATTTCTATCATTCATTTGACACTGATGAAAAGAAATACAATGAAAGAGAAATATTAGTGAGCAATTATTTTTCAATATTAGTGATTAAAGAATTTGTACTGTGAATTTATATTGTACTTAATTTGTAGTACAATCTAATAAGGTTATCTCTTCAACAATAGAAAACATGGTAATATTCTTCTGCATCTTGTTAATGTTATACTTATCTAGTTTTATAAATGCAAATAAAGCAAAATGATGATGCACACAAATTTACATGATTCAACGAAGATTCACCTACTCTACAAGAAATAAAAATTTTACTATTTTGAGAGAAATCAATACACCATTCAACATCTTTTTTTTTCAAAATATAAAAAGTTTAACATTTAATATTATACTCAAAATTAGAAAGCTTCTAGTTCAATTTCCTTCAACTTCCTTCTAAATATAAAACTAATATAAACACACACACACACACAAAGGCTAATCAAACATAAACTAATTGTTAGAAAAATGACGCATCATATGTGAGTTGACATGTTTGGTGTTGACGTGTCTTGCTAAATCAGGATTCATATATTCTCGAAATATTGCTATTAATTTTGGAAAACTAAAAATTATTGCTACTGAAAACAAAATATTACATAACTGATATCTACTGATTTTTAAATGGAATATTGCATGCTGGATTTTTTTTTGAAACAAGATATTGCGTGTTGTTTTAGAAATTGATATATTGCATATTAGTTTTTAGAAACTAAAATATTGCGTGCTATTTTAGAAATTAAAAATGTGCATATCTTAAACCGTTGAAACAAATTTTAAATCTTAAGGAATGTTTTTGAAATCATTCATAACAAATTTTTGGTCTCGGTATTTTCTGAAAACATTCTTGTTAAGAGACATGTCAGTAAACACGTGCTTGAAATATTTTGGAAATAATTTAAAATTTCTCGTGTTTTTAGAAATTGGAATATTGTTTCCATTTTTTTTTTTTGGAAACTAAATATCATGAGCTGCTACGACTATTTAAATTTGAAAAATTACATATTATACTGATAAACTGCATACTATTTTGGAAATCTAAAATATTGCTGCTATTGATTGTAAAAAATAGAATATTGCATTTTACTATAAATACTACATGTTGGATCTTTTTAGAAATTGAATATTATTCACCGCCGTTATTAGAATCTAGTTATGCAAAAATGAAAATAGTGCATATCCTTCAACTACTATTGGAATAAATTTTAAACCGCATGGAACGTTTATATAATTATCTGTACGTAAGTTTCTGATTCTGTAATATTAATTCTTTTTAGAAAATTATTCTCATTTTCAGAATCAGTTTTACAAAAACTTTCTGATTACAAAAAAAGAACTTTCTTTTGGATCAACGGTTTTTTTTCTTAAAACCTGCAATATTTGTTATCTCTTAAATGAAATATCAAAATCCTTGTGCAATTCATTTAAAAATAAGCAGGTCGATTATTCTCTTCAAGGGATTACAATCTGCTCGTAAGTAGTGAAAAAGGAAAGACGCTGAAGGATGTTGCTGCTCTTGGAAAGAAACAAATTTTTGAAAATCTATCAGTCGATCAACTGTGTTCACAGTATTGCGATATAAGAGATCTCACAATCTGCCCAGAAAGTCGCCAAGAATTTCTGTCTGTCAAAGAAAGTCTTTATACTAAGGCCTTTTATATACAGAGGCGTTTGAAGCTTTCATTATCACTCAGAGCTACAAAGAAAACATCATTTATATATGTGGGAATCATTATATTGAGTGTTAAAAGTTGTATTTTATTTATTTTATTTAATTGAGTGATTGTGAGAACGAATGAGTTGTATTCTTTGCAGCTTATTTCAATAAGATTGTAGTGACTGTCTTTGGTGGCTGTGTTTGTGTTGACAAAGTTTGACAACGTTCTTCTAAATGAGAGGAGCTCAATGTGGTTGATGTGCACAGAGTGCTACTGCAGAGTTATGGACCTATTGTAAGTATTGTAAAGTGTGACATTAGTGTTGCAGTCATTGTGTTAGTCCTGTTACAATAGCTACACAATATGGTGTATATTGTAAAATGGGACATCGATGTTACAATCATCGTGTTAGTCCAGTTGTAATAGTTGTTATTTCAATTGTACTTGCAGGGTGTTGGACCTGTTGTAAGTATCACAAAGTGTGGTATAGGTGTTACGGTCATCGTGTTAGTCTAGTTGCAATAGTTGCACAGTTTATTCATAATGACATTTTTTTATCTAGACAAGGTCCCACAGATGTAGGCATTGACTAAATTGCGTAACCAATCTCTTTGCGTCATTTGCTTTCTGCACTATTTATGTACTATATTGTTGCACATCATTATATAAATTAGTTACAAACTGATTACGTGACTCTAGAACTTACACTTATAAGTATTAAAACCTTCTTTAAACCCTCAAGAGTTCAAGCTCCGTTCACATAACACCACCAAGTTAACGACTAACGACTACCTGCAACAAACCTCATTAGCATGAAGAGGATTGATTTATAGTATTGTTTAGTAGTCACATAGTCATTTTCTCATTTTACTTGGATCCTTAATACATAGAAAATTATGAATTATATTATTCTTTGATACTAACTTGGTCATTTTCTCAAATCACTTGCATCCTTGATTTCTGCTACTTTTCTACGTGTGAATAAATGCTTACATATACATACACACTTTTATGCTAATTAAATTGTTTGACCTTTTTTTTTTCAAAACTTTGACTTTTTCTTCACCTTTTCAAAAAATGTTTTAAAGACTAAAAATGTGGGTTTTAGTTATAGTTTGGCCATTGAAAAGGTAGAGAATGCAAATGTAAATATTTATCGCGTGATCAGAATTGTATGGCCGACCACTTTTAGAGTCAACTTCATTGAACACCGCCATTTTGTATTGAAAATATATGATAAGACATAAAAGCTATTGTATGGCTTCTCATGGTGTTTTGTTTTCAATCGAAATTATTGCTGGATTTTGTAGAATCTAAAAATGTGAATAAGAACCCCTTAAGCGATTGTTGTTATGGAGGGAAAAAAAATATCAGATTAAGAATAAAATAAGATTATTTTATGAAATTATAATATTAAAAAATATTATAAATCAAATATAAGTAAAGTAATTGAATAAGATTATAACAAAAAATAACTCTTAATTGCATAGAGTAAAACCTGGTTTCTTTGAAATAAAATAGAATAAAATAATTCTAACATTTAACGCCGAATTGTATTGTCTTAAAATTGTACACATTTTTAAGTCCATTTGAAGCTGTTAGGCTTGTTAAGAAATGAAATGTAATTGTGTCAACGACAAAAAATAAGTTTTCTTGTAGGTAATAGCTTTGTAAAAAACTTTCCGCTACAAATCGTACTTTATATCTTATAATTTTTTTTTTCTTTTGTAATTAACACGCTTCACAATACTCGTGGTTTGAACAACAAATCCAAATATTTTCTTTTTTTCAACAAGTTCAATTCTATTTCAGTTGCCTCCTTCTCCTTTTGCCATTTTTTTCTCTATCAAAATTCATCTAGTGTTCGTGGTTCAAGATCATTATAATTATAAACATTGAGAAATACATTGAAAATAAATATATCGGTCTAAAACATTACTACTTTAATCCCATATTTTTCTGTATATATACATAACTTAGTGATATCTTTTTATTTCCAAACATTTTGCTAATGAATTAGTTTGGCAGGTCAATACCTTAGAAAGCAAAGAAGTTTGAAACTCTCTCCCTACCTCCTTTATGTCGAGCGGGGTTAGGATCAATGGGTCAGTTGAGTGGCTTTTGCTTCTGCCCTCATATGTTTGTTTCCCTTTCCATTCCCAACGAGAGAAGCTAAGGGAGAGATCTGCGCCATTAAGGTTGATTGTCCAATCCATGGAAATGGGAGTCAATAACCTAATGGAGGTACGAAGCTCAAAGTTAGATCTAATGTCTTTTGTTCCAACCCAAGGACCAAATGGGAGTAAGCCTCTGCATCTGCATTTCTATTCCTAGGGAGCAGTTAGCTCAAAGCAAGAGAGTTCTTCTTCTCGAGTAGAATCGACTAGCGATCAAATACCAGTCAAAGATTTCACTCCTTTACTTCTCTCTCCATCTCCCAGATCAAGTGCATGTCATGCATCTAAGATAGAATCATTGAATCCCTTTGCAGGATCAAACCCCAGTGGAACCCTTAGCTTTTGAAGGTTAGGATCAAGGGGGCGATGGAGTCAGCCTTCGACTTTCGTCCTTGCTATTATTCTGGAAAGTATTGTTTCTGTCTCTTTTAAGAAATTGTATCTTTGGAGACAACATATCTTCAATGCTATAAGCATTTTATTGATTATTATGTCATTAAGTTAATTGTAAGACCTCATAATTTTAATTGTAAAATTACGTAGATATATATATATATAT
>JAJIYU010021444.1:0-10041 GCA_030144865.1 Tinospora cordifolia | reverse complement strand
TCAATATACAACCAAGGCCCATTCTCAAAGCATTAGTATAAATTACTAACTCTTGGCCTAGTTTTGGTAACATCAATACTGCCGTAGATGTTAATCTCCTTTTTAGTTCAAAAAATTCTTGTTCACGATTATTATCCTAGTCAAAAGATACATTCTTCTGAGTCAGCTTTGTTAAGGGTGCGGCAATTCGTGAGAAATTCGGCACAAACCTTCTATAATATCCTGCTAAACCCAAGAAACTACAGATTTCTATTACTGTAGTTGGTTTAGGCCAATCAATAATTGCCTCAACCTTTGCGAGATCAATAGAAATACCGTCTGCACCAACCAAATTTACCAAAAATTTAACTTCTGTCAACTAGAAGTCACACTTGCTCAACTTAGCATACAACCTGTGTTTTTTTAGAGTCTGCAGTGTCACCGCCAAATGCTCTGCATGCTCCACTAAAGACTTTGAGTATATTAATATATCATCGATAAAGATGATCACAAATTTATCCAAGTAAGGTCTGAACACTAGTTGCATCAAATCCATGAACATTACTTGAGGGTTTTTTACACCAAAAGGCATAACCAAAAATTTATAGTGCCCATAACGAGTTCGAAAAGCAGTCTTAACAATATCTTCTTCTCTTTGGTGATAACCAGATCTCAAATCAATCTTTGAGAATACTTTAGCACCTTTCAACTGATCAAACAAATCATCAATTCGAGTTAATGGACACTTATTCTTAATAGTCACCCTATTTAACTAACGATAATCAATATATAATCGTAGACTCCTATATTTTTTTTTCACAAATAATATTGGAGCTCCCCAAAGTGATATACTAGGCCAAATAAAACCCTTATCCATTAATTCCTCGAGCTGAACTTTCAATTCCTTCAATTCTTTAGGTGCCATTCTAGAAGAAGGAATTGAAATAGGTTGAGTTCCTGGGATCAATTCGATTATAACATCAATTTCGTTTCTTGGAGTTAACCTAGGTAATTCCACAAGAAATACCTTAGGAAAATTCCTCACTATTGGAATATTATCAATCTTTGATCTCGTTGATTGTGTCTCATTCTTAACTTCTGTATTAGTTAAGGCAGATATTTCCTTAGGGGTTACTAATCTTCCTTGAATACTAGGGCTCTCAGTAGCTTTACCCTAAAATAATCTTGTTGGCTATTCTGGTACCTGGAATACCACTCTCTTTGCAAAACAATCCATATATGCATGGTAAGTAGCCAACCAATCCATTTCTGGTATTGCATCAAATTCTAGGAATTCCAACACTCTAAAATCGACTACCGTCTTGAAATCTCCCAACCTTAATACACATTGCTCACAGATCATATTGGGATAGATTCTTTCCCTAGCTGCAATACTTAATACTAACCATGCAGATGCTCAAACTATTTTTAAATTTAATCTATCTACAGCTTGTCTAGATATGAATGACAACGTAGAACCAGCATCAATTAGAACATAAATGGATGTGTCCAAAATAGAAATAGTACCTTCCACAAATGTTTTGGTTGCCTCTAGTTCTGGCTTGGTAATAGCCTGCACCACTGCTCTAACCATTGGGGTACCAACTGCCGATCCAACTAAGGTAGGGCACTCAAATTTTTGATGTTTGGGGTGACCACACTGAAAGTAAGTAAACGGTTGCTTCTACCCCATCTACCCAGACTATGCAACTTTTATGGGAGGTTTAGAACTAGAGCCTTTTTCATTCTTATTACGACTGCTCTGCAAATTCTGCTCTCCCGGTTGATTTAATGCCAAACTAGACATACCTCGCGTTGGTGCTTCACTATGACAGACAATCTTTAACTACTAGAAGCTTTCCACCATAAGTGGAAGGAAGAATGCATGAACCACGGCGGAGGAGAGAAGACGAATCACCTGATGATCTTTGATCCAACAAGTTTTCACAGTCTTTATGATGAAAAAGGGATTCACCAACCTATCGGTAAAGCAGCTTTCGCCCCCTTTACGTCCGGTCTTTTGTGCTTGCTCTCCATCCATAGAGTTAGGGCTATCGCCCGGCCTGCTAGTGCTTCTAATGAAAACCCTCCGTTATCATTTCCCTGACTAGTCAAGCTTAGAATGATAAGAGGTAACAAACGATTTCCTCAATTTTTGTTTTAGTGAAGTCTTTCAGGGTAAGGGGTTAAATAAAGACTCACTACACTATTCCAATAGCTCTACTTCTCAATCAATCCCGTTTGTTCATGGCTTTGAATTTATTGCTACTGCCAATGTCAAAGTATCAGTCGATGAATTGTGATACTGAGTCCTTGGTCCCTAGTTGAACTTCCTATTCTTAAAGTTCTTCCTTTTCTGCCACCCTTGGGTTCTAGATGTAGGAGCGGAAGCTTGTACTGTTCCACTCTCAATTAATTGCACTTGTGGAGGTTCATCATGATAATCCAATTCATAGTGGAGTGCTTTACAGAATAAGGAATAAAAGTTGAACCATGCACATTTCGACAAATATCAAGCTTCAACTCCATCCAGTAGAATCCTACTCTTTCTTGTTTGTTTGCTATAATCCCTTTAGCATATGATTTTAATTGCGCAAACTTGTAGGTATATTCTCTAATTGACATGGTTTCTTGTTGAAGTGCAAGAAATTCTACCTTCTTTCTTTTTCGTTCCGCTCTAGGAATGAAGGCTTCTAAAAATAGTTCTCGAAATTGACCCCAACTAGCCACTTGGCTTTCTATTGCCAAAATAGATAACCACCATCTCGCTTCATCACCTTCTAGCATATGCGTAAAAAATAAGACCTGGTTATCTTCCTCAAGCTTCATAGATCTTGCTATCTTTTCTATGTTCAACATCCAATCCTTAGCTTGCTGTAGGTTTACCCCTCCACGATATTTCTTTGGTTTTAGATCTATAAATTTCTTAAGAAGCTTCTCATGTGACCTTTTTCTTCTATGTCTAGGACATTCTTCCTCAATTGGTTTCTGCTCTACTATAGGTGGATCAGTGGGAATCACTCTATGTACTTTAGCTACAACTCCAGCAATACGCTGATGAATGGTAGTTGTCAATGCCTGTAGCATTTCTCCCTGAGACCTTATCAATGCTTCTAACCTTTGCATATTTGTTTGCTCAGGTTGGGGTGGAATGGTTTCCTGTGGCTATCTACATGGATGACCTCTCGGCATTTTAATCTACATTCGTGATACATATCCATTTAGCATCATATGAAGTAATCAATAGGCACATGTACACATAAAACTTAACTGGCATTTCATTTAGCCATAGCTAGTATGTACATTCCCAAAGGACCCACTAGCTGTATTCCCACATTTCTTTATAGCCTTATGTACAACAAAAAATTTTCCCTTACTACCATCACTCTAATGACCGACCACAACTATTCCAGACTCATTTTGCCTGCTTGCCTTTTTTCCTTGAGGGTTCAGCTTCCCTCTTCCTCTTCTTATCAATATTTATGCTGGATGCGGTATCATGTACTGCGGCAATAGCGATTGGAATTACTGTTACTACCTCGACATTTCCAGACTGTTTTGGCTCTAGTGGATGTGGTACTTAATTCACCAGAGCTTCCAGGCGAATCAACCATGCTCGCAGATGTTCATGACTACAATAAATAGCGTCAAGAATGGCAGTAACCCACGCAGGCAGTAACTCACTAGGTCCTGGTCGGTTCGAAATTTTGTAAACCTAACAAGTCCACAGTTAAACAAACCAACTCAGTACATAGTAAACATATAACACACATACACTCATCCACAATAGCAAATAGTAAATCAAAGCATTGTCCCTAACTAAGGTAATTCCCTAATTAAGCCTCATACAACCACAAAATCAATTTTTCCTACTTTACTATCTAGTCCACTACAACGTGACAACTTGTGTTTCTACCATAAATAACTCTGCTGTTAACTTTGGGTCTACTATGAACCTTTGGCTCTATTATGAACCTTTTTCTTTGATACCAACATTGTTAGGACCCCACCAATGACCCGACTGGTACAACAGCCTGACATGTACACTGCTCCGTCTATCTGCCCAGCTGTTGTTAAGCCTCTCCTTCACACATACCTTATTTAAGCAACTTTAGTGTGTATAGCAGATGTCACGTACACACAACAGAAGATTTAAGTTAATTTTGAGTACTCACAATTATATATACATTCATTGTGTCATTTATATAGACGTAGTAAAGATCCACAAAACATTAACAAACTGGATTTTTCTACACAAGAGGTTACACAACCCACATATTCAATCCTACTCCAAGAATAAACCTTTTCTCTTATCCACGTGGGAAGGACCCGTAAAATGAAATAATAGAGAATAATGAGCCCAACCAACTATGGCTCAGTGAGTAACAAATTTAACTTATCACTTAAGGCAAATATTCTAAGAACAAATGGATGCATGCTCAGATCTTCACAAGTAGGGTAAATGTAACAATAAATGACCATGGTCGCATATCGATAAAACACATAAGTCTAACCTCGAAATTCTAATGAACCAAGTGGTCTAAAACTAAGAACTTATGTCTACCGACTATTGTGTACCTCCAGTGTCACCGTAGCAACACATAAGCTCCCAAAAATCTCACTCATAGACCCAGACAATGTCTCGAAAGTCCAAAAGAAATATAAAATCTAATAACTCATGCATTCCATATTAATAATCCACAAATGCACATGTATGATTAATGCAAAAATAATGCATATGCTTAAGCCAATAAATTAAAGAAAGTACTCACAAATATTTATTACTTCTCTCTCTGTTGATCTTGTAATCTCCCGAGCTTGGAACAACCTGATCACATTCACTGTGTCAGTTATACCTGTTCACACCTTGTTGGCTCATTGTTAGTATCTATATTATGGTTCAGATTAATGATCTTTACAGGTTAACCATGTTTTCTCATTTTTTTAATCTATTGCTCCCTCATTAGGGCTAATTAACCCAAGGCTACATAGCTGTACACTTGCATTTGAGTTTAGACATGGGATATTCTAGATCGTTGTGCAATAGTGCAAATTGTAGAATTTACTGAGACTTCATTATATACTCAATTGACTCCAATTTGGTGGAGATTCTCTTCAACCAATCTTGTTTCACTAAAAATTTTCCCTGATTTCTCTAATCATAGGAAATTATTGTTTTCAGTGCTCCTTACATTTTTGTCCCTATGCAGAACGGGAAGTTAGTTTGAGTCATTATTTTTCCCATTTTACTGAGACCTATGTAGTTATCTAAATGTTACCAAAATTTTCAGATTGTATTAGGACCTTCCAGTTAATACTCAAAGTTTTTATTTAGGATTTTAGGACATCATTTTCCCAAGTTTCTAAGCTCATATTTGTCCTGCACTTGCTGTTGACATAGTATATTTTCAAAGTCTGATTCCTGAGTTCTATTAGTACCATTCCCAAATTCGGTTCATTCTAATTTTTGGGTACTAAATTCTGGGGCATTTGAGGGTTGTATCCAACAAAATTTAGCTTCATAGGATAATTTGGACATAGGTTTTCCCATTTTTGATTGCTGATCAAAACAGTGTGTTTATGTCAAACTATTTTCCATAGTAGTCTTCATGGATCAATTGTGATCAATCCATCTGTGATTTTTTAGTGAAACTCTACCAGAATGTTCTTACTATTGAGGTCTAGAGATGTCCCGCATCTCAAAATTTTTTGAACCTTCTATCGTGGTTTCTAGGTTGACGTTGTACTATACTTGAATAGGTTGTATTATCCAAAGCCCGTCTAACAATTTGAGTAGACATACTCATCTTAAGGTTTGAATGACCATTCTGGTTCTATTTGTTTGTGGGATATCCTACTTTCTAATTATCTAGGCCCTATACACTATGGTTCAACCAATCTAATGTTATAAGGCCGTAAATTAGACTCAGTGGCCTTGTTTAATGGTTACTGTTTTTGGCTAAGTGTTGATGGTTTCAAACACCATGGTTCTTCACCCTTCCTAATCTCTTAAGCACTGTTTGGGACTATTCTATTGACATGAAAAGCTTCTTTTTAGTCCTAATCATACATTTTAAGTAATGGTTTACACAATTTTACACCTAATATGCACACAACCACACCACAAATAGCATGGAATTCAAATTCAAAGCAAGAACAAGTGTGTATACCTATGATATTTAGTCATTGTTTTCGATAGCCAATGCTCTTCATTTGGAGCTAATCTTGAGGTATGTTGTTCTTCTTAGTCTCCTATTTCCAACAAGCCTAATTTCGTGCTAATTGGGTAAGGATTGAGAGAGTTATAGATCTCTAAAGAAGAAGAAGATGGAATACAAGTTGCAGAATTTTTTTTTTCTCCTGTATAGTAGCATGAGGAAGGGGATGTTGGAATGTGATGGCAACAACTTGTTTTATAGACAAGAAGAGGCAGCCACCTAACCCCCCTACATGTACCCTGCCCTCTTCATGCTCAATATAAGATAGCCACACAACATTTGGTTGCCAATGCATTTTCCATTTTTTTTTGGCCTTCCAATATCTATATATGTAATCTTATTTATTCATTTTCCTTACAAAAACATAAATACCTAAATCCTTCTTCATCCCCAAAAATGGCTTTATTATTATTTTTTATTCATTTATTTATTTTTCACAACTATATTTATTTTCTTATTATATAGTTTTTTAAAAAATACACCAACATTTAAAATTGACTTTAAGGGGTGTTACATAGAGGATCATCAATCCAATGATAATGATGATTTGTGTGATCGTCCACTAAAAAATTTTGTTTCCCACTCATTTCTTTCTAAAGTTTCAAGTGGTCATCCTACTTATGGGAATGATAAGGTCATTGTGAATGAGATTAAGATCTTGTCACAAAGGCAGCGAAATTTGCAAAGAAAATTTAGTGATCTCGCCCATTGATATAGCCACAATTAAAGATAAATGCGATGCAACTTTTTGACTTATGAATAGGGTTAGAAAGGTAAATTTGAACTTCATCATTTTTTTAACATAACAATTAAATTGTTTTTCTTCTTATATTTGGTTTGATTATGTTCTTTTTGCATGTCTCTATTATTATATAATATCACTATAGCATAACACTAATATTCTTGTACCAATGTTGCATTTTTTTTGTATACTTTTAGTATATTTTATGTATATAATATACTGTGAAGAGAATTTATAAACTATATTTAGGATTTTGGTCATATACCAATTGTATACATTGTATTTGTCATTAAGTTCGTATGTATAGTATGTGTTTTTGGTTATTATAGCACTAGTTTTTTTTTTTTTTGTTGATTAATTTCATTTAGGTATCTTCTCATGTTATTGGAAAGTATAATGAAGTTAGAGATGTTCATGAAGACATCATTCATGAATATGATGTAGATAGAGCCAATAATGATGAAGACGCTATGAAGGATGCTCTTGTTTAGGACATGAAGCTTAAAGTAGCATTAAAGCTATGAAGCAAGACAATGATGATGACGATTACGACATTGTCAATAACAATTACGGTGTCCTTGGAAGTTCCAACCTCATTATTACGTAGCTTATTCTAAAATTAAGGAGGTATTGTTGATGTGCATTTAGAGTTTGCATTTCTTCATTATTGTTTCTTTTTTTTTTTTCTTTTTTTAAGTGTTTTTAATGCTACGTCATTTGGCAAAATGGCTTGAGTTGTCGAGAAACTCATGAGAAAAGTGCTCAAAGTCATGGATATGTCATTCCTAACATGGTAATTTCTTAACTCTATTTTTCATTTCTTTATTTATGTATTGATTTTATTTTATTTTATTTTTGTATCTAATTCAAATGTTGAACATTATTTTTCCTTTCTTAGTTCTATAATAAATGTACCAAGGATGCGTCCACTCCTCTTCTTGACACATTGCTAGTTTTTCAATTTGATGAAATTGACAATGTCACGGTCAAGTCATTTTAGGTGGTTGTTGATAAAAGTGTGTGATTGTTCTTTTCCATTCAAAATTATATACCTATTTTTTTTTTTTATTTATGTTGGTTGTTTGTTGTTCTTTTTTAATTATTTGTTTGTTTTATGTCATTTTAGGATTTACAAGGTGGTCCTTTTCCCATTGCAAAGGATGTGTTAATTTATAAGTTGATCTCGTGACCCTCATAGTAATGAAAAGGGATAGACATCTCACTTCCATAATGCAATTACCACCTTCACTTTAGGGGATAACAACCAGTTGTAAAGGACTCTAAAGTAAAGGAAATCGTTAACGAAGTCTTCCCTTTGAAGATGCTTTAGGGGAAGAAATTAAGTTTAAATATATATACAATTTTGAGGATTGGCTTGAGGAGAACAAGCTTAATTGTAATAAGTAAGTTATATAACATGTTTTTAGTTTTTTTTTGAAGTAATTCTTTTTAATTTTGATTGTTTTATTTTGTATAGTTATTGTACTACTTTCATTTAGAGAAAAAAAAAAAAAATTCTAATCATGAGAATAGTTCTATTAGTTGAAAAATCTTGCTTATCTGATTACATCCTCCATATGTTGCCCACTTTGTGGTTGTCTTTTCTGTAAAACTATAAATGCATAATATTAGTTGTATACCTAATGTATAATGTATGAATGTCATACTTATATAAAGTCATACTCAATATGTTGACTTTTTTATTATTATGTGGTATTTCTTTATTTTATGTAAAAATTAATATTACATCTTTTTTTGTAGAGTATGTTAATGTGATTTTCCATTATCTATGAACAAAAATATAATAGTGATATTAAAATTAAGCTAAAAAAAAAAAACAATTGCTTTGATGAAAAAAAAATTTAGTCTGTGTACAAAAGATATTTGTGTGGAAGGAGATAGTTGCTAGTGCTAAAGGAGGAAATGTTGTTGCTTGAGTACATTCTAGTCCACTACACATATTACAATACCTCTTAGGTGGACGTCTGTAATCACCCTAAGACTTGTAATGCGTCCACGTCAATATGAATTTTTAAAAATTCAAAATAAATATGAAAATGAGTGAAAATTTGTTTTTAATGATCATTGTATGATATTTAATCAAGATAAAATTTATTAGAACATTCGGATAGCTAAACGTGCAGGGAAAAGTATTAAAAAACAAGGCATCTTGCTGCCGACCGCTGTTCGTCTGATGCCGACCACGGTCCATGATGAGAAAAACCCAGAAAAAGTGCAGAACACACTGTGGATCGTGGTCCTTACAGGCCGACCGCGATCATCAGTGGAAATGTGCAAAAATGAGAAAACTAGGTCACATTGGTGACCGCAGTCCGTAAAGTGCCGACCGCGGTCCATAAAGGGGTGACCGAAGTCCATAAAGTGAAGACCGAGGTCCATGAAGAGAAATCTGTCTGAGGACCGAGGTCCATCTGATGACGACCGCAGTCCGTGTGCGAGCTATATATGGATTTCAAGCACAGATTTTCTCATTTTGCACTGAAACGATCCGGGATTTGGAGAGGAGCGACAGGAGCGATTCACAGGTGAGTTCTCTGATTTTCTTTGTTTTCTTTAAGATTTGAGCTCATCTAAGAGTATCTATCAATAGTTAGTGAATCAAAGTGATTAAGATCCGTTCATAAACTTGGTATTGTGAGTTTAGTGGCTGGAAACCAAGCCAAACATGAGGAACCATTGTGTATTTCCTTTGTATGGGTGTTTGGACACCAAAATGGATGATTTATCATGGTTATTGGGTTGTGGAAATGAAGGAGTTGATTTCATTGAAAGTGAATCCCGTTTTTGAGGCTTGATTAATGAGTTTTGATGAGTAAACAATGTAAACAACCATTCTTAGTTAGTTTATGTGTTTAAATGATTATTGGGTGTCCAAAACACTAGATTTAAGTGTTAAACGGGATTAGTAATCACAAGTATGGTGTACATGGGTGAAATCCCACTATTGGGTGAGAAATGGTGTGTAAACCATGGTCTACACTGTACTGAGCGCAGTCAATGGACTTGGATGTCGTTTTGGAGTGTTTTGGGTACACTCTAAAGCACTGAGTGATAACAGACCCTTAGGGTCGGGTTAGATAT
>JAJIYU010021443.1:0-10035 GCA_030144865.1 Tinospora cordifolia | reverse complement strand
TAACCTTTTCTGATGTTAACTACTCATCAAATCAGGATGATTGATGATGTACTTCAAATTTAGGTGTCTACCTTGGACCAAATCTAATTACTTGGGGTGCTAAGAAACAACACATAGTTTTGTGTTCCTCAACAGAAGTTGAATTCTGGAGTCTTGCTTCACCTTTTGTTGAGATTTCATGGCTTTAGTCATTAGTATTTGAAATGAAGATTCCTCTACCTTGTTTGTCAATGTTGCAGTGTGATAACTAGAGTACTATCGCAATGGCACATAATTCTATTTTCCATGCTCAGACTAAGCATGTTGAACTTGATCTCTATTTTGTTTGTAACAAAATTGTTGCAAAGCAGATGGCTCATGGTCATCTTCCTACAGTCAATTAGGTGGCTAATGTTTTTATGAAAGCTTTATCGACTCCTCAATTTGTTTTACTTCAGGACGAGCTTACTGTGACCATATAAGCTTTAGGGGGAATGTTAGAATGTAAAATAATTGTTAGGTGTTAGCTATCATCTGTTATGAGCCTAAACTAATCAGTTAATCTGTTATACCCATGTCAAATAATGGAGTGTCATCTATCTTAGTTTCAGAGATTACTCGTGTATGAATAGGTGATTATTGTGTCGATTTTACGCACAAAGAATCGAAGAGAAACAAAACACTTTTTAGCTCTATGTTTCAGAATTTTGTTTTTCACTATTTGGTAAACAAGATAGTTCTTCACATTCTGCACTCTTTGCAATATATGATCCATTGTTGATCAAGTTCATAAATCAAATACTAATGACCATCATCATTCATTAAATGTTCATGATTTGTCACAATCTTCTTTATTCTTCCTTCTTCCAATTACTCTAAATAAAAAACGTCAATTAGGGAGGAGTCGAGCTGATTTTGCAAGATAATAAGATCATATCTCACCCGTCATGTCTATAATCACGCTTGCTTAAATCATTACATAATCATTGAGGTTACAATCTAATCTTAACTATTCTAATCATACACTCCCCATTCTTTAAGTAGTCATTCTTCCGATCTCAAGGTACGCATGTGACAGCTTGCAAGGCACTTGCGGACCTTTGTAGTTTATACAAGAGTCAATTTTTTCTTTGTTTTTCTCATCTTACATTAAGAACACAAAAGTTGCACATGCTGATTCAGCTCATCTCATTCCCTTATTGTTTTGTGCTGGTTGGAAACTTATACTAACTAAAGTCATTAACATTATTTAGTAAACAATTTGAAAAGAATTAAAAAAATGTATCTTACATAATAAAAAATATTATTATCATATTAAACATAGTATTTTTTTGTTTGATTAGTTTTTAACTAAAACTAATAAAATTAATTTCATAAACATATTAATTTTAATATTTTTTTTACTTGTCTTTTTACATTACTGTCGTGACTCCTTATCAGTACACAAACATACTGTCGGGACCCCTTCTCTAAGCCAAGGGCGGCTCGACCGACATAGTAGCCTGACGAACCCTCTCACGAAGTCGAGTTCACCCGACCACTATTAAGCCCTTTCTAAATCTCACACAATCAGACGATATCAGAATAACTGGAACACTTAGAGGTAAAAGCAAGCAACAACCAAAGTGGAAGCATTTCATTTACATTAGTTTTGTCCAAAATACATATTTAACCATTTAAGACTAGTACAACAATGACCAACCTCAAATGAAAAGGAGAAAACTAAAAAGAAACTAAGATAGGAGTTGTCAGGGAATTAGGCAATTGCTACGCCTTTTCCCTTATCCGCCACTGAAGAATCTGAAATGGTAATAGAGTAGTGAGCCTAAAATCAACGTGGCTCAGTAAGTAGAAAGATCAGCATGTCAACCATAACCAATATTCCAAAACAATGCATGTATGCATGAGCAATAAAATACTGTGACATTCGAAAGCATGACATAATATGAAAACAGTTATAAATAGTGCAACAGTTTAAAAAAAAATCATCTTAAATTTATGCCAGTTAAAAACATATCCAGGTTAGGTTAGCTCAACAAAACCCAACCTATGGTCATCGTTCGAGCAGGTCGTAGGTTAGGCGTATTGACCACTTGAGCGGGTCGTAAGCTAAGCGTACCCCTCGAGTACCCTAAACCCACCCTCAGTCCTCAAGTGCCATTACTCAAGCGGGTCGAAAGCTAGGCGTGTTAATCAGACAGCTTAATCCCGCGCTCAGACCTCGAGTCTCATCTCATCATATACCCTGACCCCGCACTTGGACCTTGAGCCTCTGGTCTCACTACCTGTGTACATCTGCATATCCCAAAATCAATCAGATGTATCTAAGTCCCGTAAAACCATTCAAACCATGTCATTTGATACAAGTTTTATACAAGGAATAAAAACCATAAAAACACCTGAATCAAACTACTCACTTCGGGTCCTGTGCACCAATGTCCCGTCGACAACCAAACTAGCGCTACTATACCCTCTCGAATCTGCATCAATCAAAACTCAAATCTCAGTTTCATTCCTACAATGGCCCAATATCTAATATCACTGTCCTTACTCAGTTTCGATCGACTCGAGTCGTTTTGGTCAATCGGTTAAACCTAGTCAACTCTGGTCAATGCGATCATCGTAGTCATATTAAGTCAATTTGTGCCCAAATTGGGTCAAGCCATTCGGGTCGAGATTGGGTCAAAAGGGCCAAAATTGGTGCAAAATCTCAAATCCCAACACTTAGTCACATTTTTAGCTTAAGGCCCTAACTGCGCAACAATATTTTCAATTTTTCTGCGGGCAATCCTTACATCGAATTTGCATCAAATTTCCCAGATCTGTTCTAGACTCCTTAAACCTTCCCTAGAATTTTAAATCATGGTTTTAAGACTTCATTTGATAGTATTTTTAGCTAGAATTTTGGGACTATGTGTTCTCGGGTTCTATATGACAGACAGTGACTGTTTACCTAATTTGACCCACTTATCCATATCAGATTGCTCTAAAATATGGTAGGAATAAACTAGACATACTTAGAAATCACTCCACCAAATTTCAGCCCAATCCACAGAGGTTTTCTTAT
Source organism: Tinospora cordifolia (assembly GCA_030144865.1). NCBI lineage: Eukaryota > Viridiplantae > Streptophyta > Magnoliopsida > Ranunculales > Menispermaceae > Tinospora > Tinospora cordifolia. The sequence goes on along the minus strand of JAJIYU010021443.1, from coordinate 6,989 downwards.
CTAAATTAATCTCAGAATTTTCAGTTGAATCATAGGGACTTCTGGGTTCACACTTTCTGGCAGTAAATTTTCCAAATTTCCTTTGATCAATCCAACCGTTGGATTTGTGTAAAACTTTCTAGATTTGATCTATTCTTTCTAATCTTTCACTAAAATTTTACTTCGTGATTTTTGAACATAATTTACTAGGGTTTCTAGGTGTAATAACAGAGATTATAAGAATTTTGTATACCCTGTAACAGACAGTCACTTAGTGGATTAACTAACCTACTTCCCAATTTTAGAATGCCCTGAAATTTTGCACACATACCATTGAAATTTCCAGGGACTTCTCCACTAAATTTCAGCTCAAATTTCCTTCATTTGGTTAGTAAAAAAATCTCTTACTTTTCTGTTCATGTAATAGATTATTGTATGGTTTAATCCCCTATGGTTTTTGAGTGCTTATCTATCCTAGGTCCCAATACTAATCTGAGGCCATTCCTTTCTATTTTTGTAAGAGTTTAGGCCCTGGAATCCTAATTAAATAAGTCTCACTCAAAACAGTAAGGAATCCTACTTATATTTGCTCTCAAACATCACTCCAAAACATGGTGTGCATGAGGATGTTCTGAAAATTTTTCTAAGTCTACAACACCTAACCAACAAGGCATATTGGCAAGCATGGTAAACGTATTCACAAAGGGTTATGGTTCAAAATTTATACCTTCTTTTAGTCCTCAAAGTGAGCTTTAATCACTCCAAAGTTTGACTTGATCTAATGCTCTTATCCACTTCAACTGGTGGTCCAAAGTTGCTTCCAACACTACTTTTCTGAAAATTGCTGTCATAGTTGGTGAACAATCTACTTTGGCCCTGTTTTTGACATAATTCTACTATTTATTTGCTATTTCATATAAAAGGAAAGTTAAATTACACATTTCAACCTTTCCAAAAAGCTATAATACGTTCAAAATTGACCTCGGATGGATGGTGAACAAGTTCCACGAAGTTCAGATCAACATGTAGTTTTAGTTTTCTGGGTTTGAAACCTTTGAGCAGCCCTTCTTCTCGGTGGTTTATGCTTCAGATGACTCCAAGATTGGGCAAATTACTTGTGGGACTTTGTAGATGGTATTATAAGCTTTCCAAAGAGCTTTAGAACACCCAAAACGGAGGTCAAACAATGAAGTTGTAAGCTTTGGAAGATGGAAGAAAATTTTTGAAAATCTGGAATTTTCAGCTACAATGGTAGTTTTATTGCATGGCAATCAGGGTGACACGTGGCCACCCACGTGGTTCTCCAGTCACCATGTGTGGTGCCTAGTTGGCACTACCCATTGGCCACCTCAAAACCATAGATTAAAACTAGGGATTCCCATGGTTTTTTTAGCTTGAAAAATCACCCAAAAATCTGGAAATTCGACAAAAAAAATCACATAAAAAATGCACAAAAGGACAAGAAATAGGGGGCTGGGCCCCTTGGGGCGCGTGGGCTGGCCAACCCGATCGGGTTGGCCCGCGCGCGCCAGGCTCGGGCGCTAAGTGCCCAGGCCCTGGCTTCCCAGCTTGAGCCCGCACAGGCTTGGCCTGCTGGGGGCCTGGGCCCTAGGCCCCCTATTAACCCCTTTTTTTTTCTTTATTCTGTATTTACACATATAAATATCGTATATATATGTATTTTATATCAAAATTTTGCATTTTTTTCTAAAATCATTAAAGTTCATCATTTTACCATTTCTCATCAAAATTTCTAATCATACATCATTTTCTCATTTATTTCATTATTTTCTCCTAAAATTGAATAATTCACCAAAAATTATATTTTCTTCCCAAAATTTCTATTAATTGCACAAAAAAATTCATAATTATTCCAAAAATTCTATAATTAATCCCAAAAATTATTTTTCTCAAGAAGTTACATTTCCCTTATAATTCCACATATTTTCTCCTTAAATTGCATTTTCCCCATTTTTCTCATTTTTTCTTCAATAAATAATATAAAATTGAGAAAAATTGAGGTAATTCCTTGTATTTACATTAAAAATTTCAGAAAATACATATGTCGTACCAAATATTTTTGTGCATCAAAACATGGGTCGTCACACATACTAACAATATCCTATACATTTTAAATTTGTTTTGCATGGTTTGAGTAGGAATTAAGATAGATATTACCATTCACATTTGCATTTAAGCAATAATGGATGCATTTGCATATTATTTGCATAATTAGGACAATTTCAACATGATTTCACACATTTATATTTGTGATTTAATGCTAGAAAAAGGTTTTTAAGTGTTTATGTCATTTTAAGATGAGTACACAGAGGTTTGACAGTAGAAAATGACCTAAAATTGTGCAATTCAACTTATTACTACGGTAAGGAAACTCAGTACCAAAGTAACCAATGCAAAATTGAAGAACTTGGCCAGAAAAAATATTGCTATAATATATTATCGTGGTAATTGATCCAGGTAATGCACTGTAGTAGAATTCGTTATCAAGGCAATTAGAGGAGCAAAATTTGGGTAAAAGCATTACAGCGGTAACACACATTACTGTAACACCCCGATTTCAGGTTCAGATTTTTCGGTACATAATCATCGAGTCGTCTTTTCCTAAAACCAAGTTGTCAACTTTCTATATCCTATTTTTCTTTCTTCTGAAAGTTTACATAATCTACACGTAATGCAGACCAACATTAATGCATAGAATGTCCATAATCTACCCATTATCACTGGTTTCATTCATGAAAACAAGAAGATTTCAAAACATCATACTAACGCAATGGTAAAAGTTAGAAAACATTCAGTTAACTACTGTCATATTCATTTATACAAAATAAACACAAGTACATTTAGCTTTTAAGAGTTCTGCATGAAGTTCTGCATCATACCATACAAAAAGATTACAAATCCTGTTTAAATATTTACATCGAAATAAGACACAAGAAAACAACTGTAACAACTTCTAAATGAAACTCTGACATCAATCCTTGTGCCTGTTAGTGAACATTCCTGTTAGTACCTGAAAAATAAAATGGGAGTGAGCTGGAAAGCCTAGTAGGTCTTTCCTACACATCATCCACATTATACAAACTAAGAATCAAAACATGCACACACTTTCATACATTAATCGTTTCAAACATTCATTTGTCTGTTGTACTCTAAAGATTGAGAGAGAATCTTTTCTCGATATTTCCTATAATCCAAACGAGTAACTCCCAGTACACAATCCAAATGTACTATCATGATTCTCCAGGTATTGCAATCCAGCATTACCATCATGATATAACCTCTCCACGTATTTGCGCTATCAATACCAAAACCGAGTACTCTAGGTATACAATCCAGACTATACCATGGGATTATTGTCTAAGAAAGGGTATCACAATCTAGTGATTACCACTTCCAAAAACAATTAAGCTATCCAGCTGGATAAATGGAAATATTTACGATGTGTCCAGACTGATGCACATAATACACTGTATGTAGGGTTACAGTGCGCCTATGACAATCCATCGCATTGGTACGTGGAATTCTTAATCAACAATTAATTTTATTTAATTCCACAAACAGTTTCATCCATACAACATCTTTTTATGCAGATATTCACAAATACAAGATGAATAAAATGAATCAATCATAAACTCGATAAAACTTTTCAAAAAGCGATTAATCGGACATTATGCTCATCATTCAAGTCATTCCAATCACTAACAAATAACAATCATAGCATACAAAATTTTTTTAAGTTAACAATCATCTTGTTTTGAATCTAAAATTTGCATAATATTAATGAGCAAGGAAATCCTCCCTACCTGAGGTTTGTGGATTTCCCTTGCGTCTGTTCGTCACACTAATCCACTTTTAAATGTTTAATCTGTCATTTAAAAATTACGATATTATTATCCAAATCTCCACAACCCCCTGAACTTCGATATCCATTCACATCCATTCCATAATAAATAGCATAATATAAAATTATCTCCAAGAATAATAAGATTTTAGATACCAAACCTTCAGCTAAAGCTGCCAAAATTCTCTGTCTCCCGTTTCACAGCTCAATTTCCTGTTTCAAAGCTCTTTTAATATTTCAAGCTGTTCTCAAGATTCCAAACAATGCAATTTATCCATTCAACATTCTTTTCAACTTCAAAATAAAAGGAATAAGTTTATACTTAATTCCTTCACATCTCCTATAATTTAATTTATTTTTGTCGGGACCCCTTCCCTGGGATGAAGGACGAACAGACCGGCACAGTGTCCCAACAAACCCGCCCGCAAGCTGAGCTTGCCAAGACACTGTTAAGCCTCAACATACAACACTACATCACACACTTTCAGAGTAATCATAAGGAATGTAGAAGAAATTTAATACACGAACACCAATAAGAACTTTATATTTCCAAAACGGGTCATTATAACATGTGTAGCAACGGGAGTGACTATCCATTATATATAGGATTTCTTCACCCCTATACATAGGTCCTAACCCTCAAAGGACAATAACAAAAAGGGGAATACAAAGAAGTCCTACCAAAAAGAGTAAGGGAACGCGGCTCTATGCGATGACCACTCCCTTGCCCTTATCCGCTACTGAAGAACCTGAAAAGTTAGAGTAGTAAGCCTAATTGTCCACGACAGCTCAGTGAGTAATACAGTCTAATTCAAACTTAAAACAAGTATTCCACAATTAAAACATGTGCCATGAATGCATGAGCAATAGCATATGCAAGTGAATGCAACAGTAAACACAATTCAAAATCATAATGTAGTCGTGCACCTTCATTAAAAACAATTTTAATAATGCTGAAAACATATAAATTCACTCGAGCGAGAGAAACCCGGCGGGTAGGTGTATAGGTAACGACCCAAATTTGGGCCCACAGAACCCCCCTTTAGGGCACTCTGTGCTAGGTGGTCACTCGATGCTCTAGGGGAGCCCAATTAATAAATGAGCGAGTTGCAGACGGTTAGGCATATCGTGACGACTTGATTAGGACTTATTGCCGTTGCCATCATCATAGGCCCACAGAACCCCTCAACAAGCACTCTTTGTTAGGTGGTCACTATCAGGGTTACAACTCGCCCTAATTGCTCTACCGCATCCAATATCCTAACCTACTCCCGGACTTCGACATTCGGTGCACTTCTCATTTAAAACTCATTCAAAGGATGCAAGTTCGTCACCATAAACCACAATTCTATGGGTTATTTCTCATGTTTAATTGCAGTATGTAGATCATAAAACATTCATTAATCAAATTACTTTGATTGAGTAACATGCAATACTAAAATCATGCCTATCTTTCCATAAGTTTCTCTGCTGCATCCTAAGAGAACACAAGAAATTGTTATAAGTTCTAGTACTCTAACAATCATGACATATTTGTAAGTGTAGCAAATCATATACACAAAGGCTCAAGGTAAGATCTTTATACCTTTCTGGAACCTCTACTTTGAGGTTTAAACGCATCTGGTTTTAGTCAGAATGGGTGCCTTTAGTGTTTCAAATATAGCTCCAAATCTAGTCTCAAACTGATTTTTGTTGGCACTGTTGCAACAGTGAGTCCAATAGTTAACAACACTGGCTTATAAAACATATTAAACATTACAGTTTTTGGTTTCTACCACTTGGACACTTGAATACACATGACAAGGGGTATAATGATGGGTTTTACCTCAGGGACGAGCCTGAAATGGTTCAGGTGTAAGCTTCTTACAGTTGCTCCAACACTGTTTTTGTTACACAGTTGCAACAGTGAATGGATATCAACTTTAATGGCTAGGAAATCAAATGTAAAGCCTCATTTTTCATTTCTAACAATTGGAGGTTAGAGTATAATTGAAAATAAAGGAAATGGACTATCTTACCTCCAAAATGGGCTTGAAATAACCTAGGATTCAAAGCTCCAAAGGTGGCAACAACTTTGATTTTTTAAATTTTCTGGGTTTTGTGGGACTTCGTAGGTGGTAATAAAAGCTTCGTAGGTCCAGCGCCTGGGTCCCAATCCCCCCCCCCCCAAATACGTTTTTTTTCTTTTTGCACTTTTGTACACCCACACACAAGTCCAATATCCAAATTTTTGTATTTTTTTTCTAAAATCATTAAAAATTATTATTTCACCATTTCTCATCAAAATCTCCAATTATACATCATTTGCTCATTTATTCCATTATTTTCTCCTAAAAATTGAATAATCCATCAAAAAATACATTTTTCTCCTAATAATTACACCAAAAATTCTATAATTATTCCAAAAAGTCAATAATTAATCCCAAAAATTATTTCTCTCAAGAAATCACATTTTCCTTATAATCCCATGTATTTTCTTATCAAAATCACATTTTTCCCATTATTTCAATTTTCTCCAATAAAAAATTTAAAATTGAAAAAATTGAGGATAATTCATGTATTTCATTTAAAATTTTCGAAAATACATATATCGAACCCAAAAATTTTGTACATCAAAACATGGGTCATCACAGCTTCCCCTTCTTACAAAAAGTTCATCCTCAAAATTTACAGAAATACAGATAATACATGTCAAGGAGCAACACTCATCAGCTCAGGGTAGTGGCAGATCATAAAATCTTTAGTCTCCCATGTATCTTGGTCAGCACCAAGGAACTCCCAATGCACTCGTACCATCGGTATCTCCTTTTTGCGCAACCTTTTCGCAGCTCGATTTATGATGGCCACAAGCATTTCATCAAATGTACAGTCCTCTCGTAGCTCAATATGTCTCAAATCGATAATGTGCAAGGGATCGAGATGATATTTCCTCAACATAAAAAAATGAAATACATTATGCACACCTAATAGTTGTGGCGGTAACGTTAGCCTATAGGCAACGAGGCCTATCCTCTCAAAGATCTCAAAAGGCCCAATATATCTCGATGTGAGCTTCCTTGAAATCTCGAAACTTGTTTGCCCCCTTGTGAGGCAAAATGCGAAGGAAGACATGGTTGCCAATATCAAACTCAAGGGCCCTTCTGCAGTT
>JAJIYU010021442.1:0-10067 GCA_030144865.1 Tinospora cordifolia | reverse complement strand
TATATACGATTAAATATGATTAAGGCATGAAATGACTGAAATAGAAAGTCAAGTGTGCGTCGCTTGTAACGTAACATGACCCAACCCGCCGTTTGGTTTAGTCCACTGTCAGAGAAAAACGGTGGATGGTCCAATGCTTGATGATACGGGGGTTGGGGTGTTACATACGTATATGTGTTTTAAACTCAAATTTTGATTATTACATCACTAAAATATGATTGATATGATTTCTCAAACATGGCATGGATGATATGATTTCTCAATTTGACAAATTGACAATTATATATATATATATATATATATATATATATGTTTATATTTAAATATATACGTATATGTGTTTTAAACTCAAATTTCGATTATTACATCACTAAAATTTTCGGTATTACAATTATTACGTCACTAAAATTTTAGGTATTACACATAGTGTCGACATGACCACTATGATGGTATGTGGTTATTATCTCCATCATCTTTGATTAATTCTCATATCATAATCTCATAAATAAACTTTAGAATATGAAATCAAACTAAAATTCAGAATATACCCACTCAATTCTTGACACACTCATAAAACATGCATCATACTTTACTTTAAAAGCCTAAGCATGATACTAACATGGCATGGATGATTTGATTTCTCAAACATGAATCAAAACTGAAATACTGAAGTAAACATTTAAAATTCTATAACTGAAGTTGAAAATCTTTGAATTCAATGAAAACACACAACAATGAGATTCCATGAATTCAAACAAGATCGGAAGGGTGTTCTAGAAATCACTTCCACTTGTGACGCTTTTTTTTTCGAAATTTCGGTAGAAATTCCCCCCACGTACTAGTGCCAATAAAGATCACCCAACTTAATTCGCCAATTTGAGAGAAGAACTTCTCACACACACAAGAAGGAAAGATGGGAAAAGGTGCCAAGAAGAAGGCTTTGAGAAAATAAGAGGAGCATTCAACTCTTATTATTTGGAATGAATGAAATTATGAGCCTAGGGGGGGTTTATGTAAGTTTTCCAAGGAGAAAATTAGAAAGTTTTGTGTCATTCTTTGAATAAAACACCCTAATTCTCCCTAATTTCGTATTTTCTAATTTTTGGAGCAAAATGAGTATTTTTTAGAATTTTTTAGAATTTTAGAAATATTTTTCAGAATTTAGAAACAATTTTTTGAAATTTTTGGATTTTTTTTTCATATTTTTCATTAATTTTAAAGTAATTTTTGTATTTTAAATTTTGGCTTTATTCTGGTTCCTCATATTTTCTTCGAGATACACATTTGAATTTTGATCGAAACCGTTGGATTAATCTCGGATAAATCAATAGAATTCGGATTCTCGATCTCAGCCGTTAGATTTCCTTGAACGCATCAACGATTGCTATCTAATCAAAACGGCTTTGATCTGAAACGTCCAATGATTCTCGAGCGCATCAACGTTCCCGATCTAATCACACGGCGTTGATCTTCGCCATTGGATGCACCTCGAGCGCAGCACCAGATGATCATCTTACCGTGAACACGAATCTTGGCCGTTGGATGATTATTGATTTCAGTGTTCGGATCTGGTTCGTGATCAACGAACTCTTTTCTAGCTGCACGACCATCTTTGAGTTATCTATGCGAATCTCTGGCCATTCGATCTTGATGATCCAGTGCACCCGAGCATTCGTTTTGGCTTTAATCCCATTCGTTGGATTTTGGCAGATTGTTTTTGGACAGTGGGATGCATTTTAAGTTTATTTTTTTTATTTTTCAACAGAATTTCTTGCTTTCTTTTTAGATTTTTGCCAAATCTCGATCCCGATTGACTTTCTAATCCTGTTTTCATAAAAAATTGCACATATCCTTATATTTTTGGCTATGATATCCCATAATATACATTATATTCATATATTTTCTTTCAAAAATCCACTAAATTGATTTTTATCCCTCATTTGGATAACTAGGACTTGCCAAAATTCTCAATCGTCATTTTTGTATAATTTTTCTAAGTAAAAAATTCAATTTTCATATGAATTTTCGAGATATTACAACCTACCCTCAGAAAAAATTTCGTCCTCAAAATTTGTACATATTTAGGTATTTCGTGAATAGATGCGGGTACATGGTCTTCATCTCGTTTTCGAGTTCCCATGTGGCTTCTTCGACCCCGTGGTGTTTCCATAGCACCTTCACAAATGGGATATCCTTTGTTCTTTGATTCTGTACCTTATGGTCATGGATTCTGACTGCTGTTTCTTCATAGGTAGCATCATCTTGAATATTTACCTCCTCCCAGTGAATGATGTGAGAGGGGTCAGGTTCGTATTTCCTCAACATGGATACATGGACTACGTTATCTGTTGAAGTCATTCGGTTTGGTAGATCCAACTCATAAGCACATTCTTCGATTCTTCTAAGTATTTCAAAAGGTGTTACAAACCTCGATGATAACTTCCCTTTGAATCTGAACCTTTTGATACCCTTCTGAGGACTAATCCTTAGAAATACTTTGTCCCCAACTTGGAATTCTAATGGTCTTCTCCTTTTGTCTGCGTAACTCTTTTGATGGCTCTGCGCAGTAGTCAGTCTCTTTTTTGTTAACTTGACTTGGTTACTTGTTTCTTCCACCATGTCTAGCCTAGTTAATACTTGATCTTCAAGTTCAGCCCAACAGTAGTTGATCTGCAGGGTCTTCCATAAAGAGCTTCGAATGGTTATGCTTGCCTGATAACTATTGTTATATGCAAACTCCGCCAAGTGTAAGTACTTGCTCCAATTCCCCTTGAAGTCTAGAACGCAAGCCCTCAACATGTTTTCCAAAATCTGGATAACTCTCTCAGACTGACCATCCGTCTGAGGGTGAAAGGCTGTACTCATGGTGAGCTTAGTACTCATCTCGTTCTGTAGACTCTGCCAGAACTATGAAGTGAAGCGAGAGTCTCTGTCAGACACAATAGACTTGGGTACACCATGTAGTCTGACGATTTCTTGTACATAGATTTCTCTCTGCTTGCTGACTTGGCCTGTGGATCTAATTGGCAAGAAGTGGGCCACTTTGGTGAGAGGATCCACTATCACCCAAATAGTGTCTTCTCCTTTTTGGTTCCTAGGTAAAATACTAACGAAGTCTATGACAATGTTATCCCACTTCCATTCAAGGATTGGGAGTGGTTGTAACATTCTAGAGGGTTTCTGGTGTTCTACTTTCACTTATTGGCATGTTAAGCACTTAGAGACGTATTTAGCTAGGTCCCTTTCATTCCATTCCACCAGTAGGTTTTCCTGAGGTTCTGGTACATCTTTTCCCCACCAGGGTGTATGGTATACTTAGTTTTATGAGCTTCATCTAGTATGACATGCTTGCTCTGTTCCTGTTGAGGTACACATATCCTTTCTCCGAGCCTTAGGATGTTTTCAACATCCATCCTGAAGTCAGTATGCTTTCCTTGCGTGATTCCTTCAATTAGTTGAGCAAGCCACTTGTTTTGCTTCTTTTCATCCCTGATCTGATGTAATAGGCTCGGTTGGCAATACATATTGTAAAGATAGGCTTCTTTTTCATTAAGGTTTACACCCAACCTAAAATTTCAATCAACTGGTACATCTGGCCTTTTTTCTTCCTCCTATTTGTTGAACTTCCTACTCAAAGCATCGGCCACCACATTGGCCTTCCCTAGATGGTAGTGCAATTGAAAATCATAGTCTTTCAAGAATTCCATCCATCTCCATTGCCTGAGGTTCAACTCCTTCTGGGTGTAGATGTACTTCAAACTCTTGTGGTCTAAAAATAGCTCAAATTTCTCACCATAAAGGTAGTTTCTCCAAATCTTCAGGGCAAACACAATGGCAGCTAGCTCTAGGTCGTGAGTAGGGTAATTTCTGTCATGGACCTTTAGTTGTCTCGAAGCATAAGCGATTACTTGTCTTTCCTGCAGCAACACTACTCCAAGTCCACTCAACGAGCATCAGTATACAGTATGTAAGTAACACCAGGAGTTGGGGTGACTAGAACAGGACCTGTAATCAATCTTGTCTTTAGTTCTTGGAATGACTGTTCACATTCCTCACCCCACTGGAACTTAACTCCTTTTCTGGTCAACCTAGTCATAGGTTCTACCAACTAGGAAAAGTCCTTAATGAACCTTCTGTAGTAGCCTGCCAAGCCCAAGAAACTTTCGATTTCTATTACTGTCTTGGGTTGCTTCCAGTTCATAACAGCCTCCACTTTCTCTGAATCTACAGAAATGTCTTTTGCTGACACAACGTGGCCAAGGAACTTGACAGTTTCCATCCAAAACTCGCACTTACTGAATTTAGCATATAGTTGGTTCCTTTTGAGAGTTTCCAACATGATCTTCAAGTGTTTTAGTTGTTCAGCTTCTGACTTAGAGTAGATTAGGATATCATCCACGAATACCACTACAATCTAGTCAAGGTAATGTCTAAACACTCGGTTCATCAAATCCATGAAGGCAGCCGAGGCATTGGTCAAACCAAATGGCATCATGGTGAACTTGAAGTGTCCATATCTTGTCCTGAAGGTAGTCTTGTATATGTCAGACTCCCTGATTCTCAGCTAATGATAACTCGACCTAAGATCAATTTTAGAAAAATGAGTGGCTCCTCATAATTGATCAAATAGGTCGTCAATCCTTGGTAAAGGATATTTATTCTTTACTGTAGCTTGATTCAACTTCCGGTAGTTGACACAAAGTCTCATAGAACCATCCTTCTTCTTCACGAACAACACTGGAGCTCCCCAAGGTGATTCACTCAACCTGATGAAACCTTTCTCCCTGAGCTCGTCCAGTTGAGTTTTCAGTTCAATTAGTTTTATTGTCGCCATCCTATAAGGAAGTATGGCTATAGGGTTGGTTCCAAGGTGAAGTTCGATCTTGAACTCTAACTCTCTTGCTGGTGGTAGTCCAGGTAAGTCATTTGGGAACACATCCTTGTACTCATTGACTACAGCTAGGTCATGAATATTCTTCAAGTCAATAGGTTCTTCTTCAGAGAGTTCTTCGAACTCATCTGTCTGCTTCAAGCAATTCATCAAGGCTAGGGTTGGACTTCTTGGTAATCTCCGCATATCCCCATTGATTTTAAAGATTTTCCCAGAAGGTAATGTTATGGTCACCCGTCTCTTAAGACAATTTATCTGGGCGTGGTACTGATCTAACCAATCTATCCCCAAGATTACATCATAGCCATAGAAAAGTAGGGTATATATAGGGTATATAGGTCAACTTTTAAGAGTTTATCCCCAAACCTTAGGTCAAACCTACACATTCTTTTTGAAGTCACCGTGGTCCCTATTGGTGTGGACACATTCAAAGTTACAAGTAGTGTTTTTGTCACAAGTTGTAACTTATCAGCTAGTTCTTCAGAAACAAAGGATTTAGAGGCACCCGAGTCAAACAATAGTTTCACAGCAACATTGAATAACAGGAACGTACCTTCCATTGCAGGGACCTGGTCTTCCTGGGCCTCAATCATGAACACTCTAGCCTGGTTTTGACCACGACCTTGGTTTTTCCCTCGATTGGCATTCTGATTCTGTCTGGCTTGAGGGTGCCCATTCTGACCTCCTCCCTGGGTGTTCTATTGTTGTTGTTGTTGTTGTTGTTTGGGAACCTAAGCTGATGCTGTTGGGCAGTTTTTAGCAAGATGCCCCCTCTATCTGCATACAAAGCACAATCCCAACCTCTTAGCCTGCTCCCTTGCCTCATCCTTGTTCTGTCCCTATTTTTGTGGTGCATTCCCACCATTCTTACTTTTCTTCTAAGCCCCTTGGTTATTTTTATTTCTAGGCCTCTTATTCATTCCCCTCAACCTTTGCTCCAGGTTGAGCTCTTGTTCTAGAATTAGGGCCCGTTCAATAACTTCCTTGTAGGTTCGGAGGCCCAATGTCATGAAAACCTTTCAGATGTTGATCTTGAGACCTTGTGCAAATCTATTGGCTTTCATCTTTTCTTCCCGGATCAATTCTTGAGAGAATTTGGCCAGCTCAGTAAATTTCCTCTCGTATTTATTTACTGTGAGATCGCTCTGATTGAGTCTCATGAAGTCTTCTTACAACTTTCTAAGAGTTGCTTCCAGAAAGAATTTGTCATAAAATTTTTCTTTAAACTCTTCCCAAGTCATGGTCGCAACATTAGTGTTGGGATCCATCTGCATCATTTTCCACCATCCACGGGCTGGTCCTTTGAAATAGTGTGTGGCTAGTGCTACTTGTCGTGAACCTGTCACCTTTAGCACATTTAGTAACTCCTCCATCTCCTGGTACCAGTGATCAGCAGAGATGCAGTCAATAGTTTCATCAAATGAAGAAGGGTGGAGCTTTTGCAAATCTAGCAGCATCTTCTTCTGTCTTTCATCTTCTAGGTCCTTTGGATTCCTTTGACGTTCCTGAGGCACTGGTGCTGGGACTTGGACTGGAATAGGCTCAGGTGTTTGAGGCTACGGAGCCATCTGAGGGATTATCTGTGGAAGTGTCCTTCTCAGTTGATCTAGTACCCTCTGTGACATTTCACTCATCATGGCTCCCATCTGTGCTTCCATTCGTGCTTCCATCCGTGCCTCCGTCTCAGCAGGCAGTTCCTGCTCTTGTTGTTCAGTCTCCTTAGAGGTGGTGGATCGAGTAACATACCTTCTAGCTCCAGCCATTTTCTTGTAAAATTGAGTAAAGTGTCAGTTTGTATCAAATATTCGTGCTATCATGGCTCTAGATTCAGTTTCTAGGTTCTCGATTATTTCAGTAGCCTAAAGTCTTTCTTCTAGGTTCTTTTCATGCATGGGTACAGGATTTGGTCTCAACGCAAATAAACAGTAAAACATACATATCACACAATCATACAATCATGCTAACACAGCAAGGTTCCAAGCTTCCACCTAAGCTTTCAGGTTCAAGTGCCTCATACCACTCTACCCCATCCACTTAGGTTTTCACCCAGAATAGAGCCACACCCAAAAAATTTCGCAAATGTCTCGATAACTAAGGTTCCCGAGCCCACTATACTCCACTGACCCATACCAGCGAGCATAGAGAAACCCGTTCTGCCAGAGTTACTGATCATTCACCATTCATGGTCCATCATTCTTCGAGTCCAGGCTTCCTCCGTACACCCGAATTCCTATGCATCCCATACTACATAGAAATTGAAAGATACAGAAGCTTCTTGGTCTTATGTCCTGATCAAACAATTTTTTGTTTTCACACAAGTTTCAATCTCTAGCCTATGTCCTAGAGTTTTATGATTTTGACCCATTGTGCCACCCATGGCTACACTCGTTTCTACCTAAGGTCTTTTCTCTGGACCTAAGGTTAGGTTCTGGTTGACTTACAACCTCTGTCTGGCCAAGATGACACCTTTGACATCTTTTTCGATTTCTAATCAATTCATTGCCCTAATTTTCCACCTTCTAATTTTCTTTTATAGAAAATAAGAGTGTTTGTCAACTCCGACTACTCATATTAGCTGGTGGGACAACCTCCAGATCGGGCGGCGAAGCTGAAGTTTGTTTAGCAACCGCGCTTTCTAGGGCAAGATAACCTACCTCCCTTTCAATGTTTAGTTTTACTCAGGACAAGGCTTACCCACTATCAGCTCAACTTGTAGTCTTTGTATCCAAACAAAACATTTCAAAATATATTTTTCCTTTTTGAAAACACTTTCTACAACATTCATCAATTTCAAAAATAGAAGGTAGGGCATTCTAAATTCAATTCAATTCAAGGTGAAACCCTAAGTTTGAGTTTCTCATTTTAGTCCAGTGTTTCTACTAATTGGGCTCTGATACCACACTTGGTATTAGAGGACACTTTCTATTTTTGGCCTAGCAACTAATGCCTAGGCTCTGATACCACAATTGTAACACCCCAACCCTTGTATCTTTTTAAGTAGTGTACATTGCCACCGTTCTCTTGACAGTGGACTTAACAAAACAGGGGGTCGGGCCAGTGCTACATTACAAGCGACACACACTTGTTTTTTTCTTTTTAATATCTCATGCCTTTGTTAAAGTTCAAGAATACAAAACTTTCAATAAAATCAAGGCAAATTAAAAGAGATAAAGAAGTTCAAACTATTTTATTCATAATAGAAATTGAGAGTACTAAACTCTTAAAAAAACTAATTGTTACAGCAGAAGACTTTAAAATACTTTTCAGTAGAAAAACATAAAAAACTTTGGGCAACATCCCCTGAAAACTCAAGAAAATAATCATGTAGAAACTTTCTAAGAACTATCTATGTTCAACTGCTTCATGGGTTCATGTTCCTGAAAAATAAGAAAGGAAGAGTGAGCACATAGCCCAGTGGATCCTTTTCGAACAACCATCTTTCATATTCAAACTCATAACACAATCATAATTCAAACACTTGTAATCATTAGGCGTTTCAAACAACAATTTGTTTAAGTCAAGTCTCAGACCAAAAGGGCATTTAATCCCTTGATGTTTTTAACAAAGTATCTCCTTAGAGTGAAATATAGCTTTTCTTAGCCAATTTCATTGGACTTTTGGACTTCAAGGGAACTTACCCACCAACCAAGTACTTTGGTCTTAAAATCATATGAAATAATCATATGAAAAGAACATCCATAGTGTTGACATGACCACTATGATGGTACGTGGTTATTATCTCCATCATCTTTGATTAATTCTCATATCATGATCTCATAAAATAAACTTCAAAATATGAAATCAAACTAAAATTCAGAATATACCCACTCAATTCATGATACACTCATAAAACATGCATCATACTTTACTTTAAAACCCTAAGCATGATACTAACATAGCATGGATGATATGATTTCTCAAACATGAATCAAAACTGAAATACTGAAGTAAACATTTAAAATTCTAGAACTGAAGTTGAAAATCTTTGAATTCAGTGAAAACACACAATAATGAGATGCCATGAATTCAAACAATATCAGAAGAGTGTTCTAGAAATCACTTCCACTTTTGACGCTTTTTTTTCGAAATTTTAGCAGCAATTCCCCCCGCGTATAGTGCCAATGAAGATTACCCAACTTAATTCCCCAATTTGAGAGAAGAACTTCTCACACGCACAAAAAGGGAAGATGGGAAAAGGTGCCAAGAAGAAGGCTTTGAGAAAACAAGAGGAGCATTCAACTCTTATTTTTTGGAATGAATGAAATTATGAACCTGGGGGGGTTTATATAGGTTTTCCAAGGGAGAAAATTAAAAAGTTATGTGTCCTTCTTTGAATAAAATAGCCTAATTCTCCCTAATTTCATACTTTCTAATTTTTGGAGCAAAATGAGTATTTTTCAAAATTTTTTGAATTTTAGAAATATTTTTTGGAATTTAGAAACTATTTTTCAAAATTTTTGGATATTTTTCATTAATTTTAACATAATTTTCGTATTTTAAATTTTGACTTTATTCTGGTTCCTCGAATTTTCCTCGAGACTCGCACTCAAATTTTGATCAGAACCGTTGGATTAATTTCGGATAAATCAACAGAATTCGGATTCTCGATCTCAGTTGTTAGATTTCCTCGAGCGCATCAACAATCGCGATCTAATCAAAATGGCTTTGATCTGAACCGTCCGATGATCCTCGAGCGCATCAACGTTCGTGATCTAATCACATGGCTTTGATCTTCGCTGTTGGATGCACCTCGAGCGTAGCACCAGATGATCATCTTACTGTGAGCACAAATCCTGACCGATGGATGATCATCTATTTTAGTGTTCGGATCTAGTTCGTGATCAACAAACTCTCTTCTGGTTACACGATCATCCTCGAGTTACGTATGCGAATCTCTGGCCATTGGATCTTGATGATCCAGTGCACCCAGGCGTTCATTTTAGCTTTAATCCCATTCCTTGGATTTTGGTAGATTGTTTTTGGATTTAGGATGCATTTTAAGTTTTTTTTTTTTCAGCCAAATTTCTTGCTTTCTTTTCGAATTTTTGCCAAATCTCGATCCCGATTGACTTTCTAATCTTGTTTTCATAAAAAATTGCACATATCCTTATATTTTTGGCTATGATATCCCATAATATACATTATATTCATATATTTTCTTCCAAAAATCCACTAA
>JAJIYU010021441.1:0-10038 GCA_030144865.1 Tinospora cordifolia | reverse complement strand
TTCACATATTTTCTCATTTTTCTCATTTTCTCCAATAAATAATATAAATTTGAGAAAAATTGCTGTAAATTATCGTATTTCTATTAAAAATTTCAGAAAAATGTATATATCATATTCGAAAATTTTGCACACCAAAACATGGGTCGTCACAATCAGAACCTGGATCGCCCTAATACCATATGACACTTTTGCAAAAATAGAACAAACTAATTGAAAAAAAAATAAAAGAAGAGATAAGAAGAAGAAGATGACGAAAAACAAAAAGTTGTACATTACAACTCAGAAACATTATCTGTTTCTTCTCTCTTACAAAGACTAAGAGATGCTGCCTATTTATAAACTTCTTCAACCAATACAAACATGACATCTAGAACTAGTTACAGATCTAACTAACTATTCTCCTCTTCAACTGTTCTACACTCCTCTTGAACTAATGTCATGTAACACCCATAATTTTTTAGAGAATTTTAAAAGAAATTAGATGAAATTATTTTAAGAAAATAATTCCTTAAAAAACTATGAAAATATAGTGTAATTCAATTATAGAATGATGCCCCAAAAGTTTGTATAGAAATCCTAAATGAGAGCTCAAAATATACATATCAAATAATAATTATGACATTTCATTTCTAAATAATGTTTGAAATCACAAGAATTAGCAAATTCATTTAACATATCAAATTGTATACACAAATTTGCAAAAATTAGCAAACTCCTAGTTGTTCTGATACAGAAAAATAGAAATATAGCAATATATATACTTGGTGCTAGGACAATGGGAACATACCAAGAAAAATGGAAACATAGAAAGATACTAAAATATATATATGGGCAAGACAAAAAATAGAAAGAGGAATAAAAAAGAAGGTCTTGCGAAGTCACAAGACTGCAGTCCCCAATTGGAGGACCGCGGTCTTGTGACACTCAAATCACAAGACTACGATCCTCCAATTGGGGACCGCACTCCTAAGTGGTTTGTCTTATGTGAGGAGCACAAGACCGCGGTCCTGTGACTTATGAAACCATAGAACGATGGTCTTGTGGCAAAATCCCACAACGGAAGTTTCTAAAACCTTGTCAATCCATGTGGGCACATGTGAAAAAACAAACCCTAGTTGCTATCCATGGCTGATCCTTGTGCGCACAAAACAAAATTAAAAAGTTTCCTATGCTTTGACAACCAAACCTGCCAATCCTTAGCCCTTGAAACTCTATATAAAGGCTCCTAGTGCTCACATTCTCTTCACTCTAATAAGAACTGACAAGTCCTTCTTGCTCTCTCTACCTCTCTCTTGGCATCTCTCTCTCTCTCCCTCTTTTCTAGAGTTTTTATAAACAATAGTTGGGGTTTAGGTAATGAAGTGCTGTAGAAATTTTGTGATAACAGTTGGGGAGTTTCTGAAAGAGGTTCAACAAAGGCTTTAGAAGAATGAAGCTATTGAGGTGGAGATGATTTCTATCTTTTACTTCATTATTTCAATTTTAATGGAAACTTGCAGGTGTGCTTGTGTTTTGAAGATGAACATGATGTGCATATAATATGTTTAATTTGATATGCCATGAATAAGTGTGATTATACATGCTTAAAATAATGTGCATGATATTTATATTAACATGAATTATGTAACCATGCTATGGAATACTATTGAATGATACAACTATGATTAGATATCGTATGCCTAATTTAATCCAAATATTGTGTGAGATGTCACAAAAAGAGATTAATAAAGATCTTAACTACGTATCAGCTTGATGAGGGTAATTGTCGTGGGTATTTCCCAACCTGAGGAAGGTCTCGTCGAGAGGGGTTGGTAGTCAAGTGAAGGCTTCACCCTAGAAATAGGGTTTCAAATAAACGTCATCTTCCAAACCTAATTGGGGATACTAAGGAAAAAGTTCTTTCGGTCTTAATGTCAACTATAAACAAGAAAGTTGTTTGAACCGCCTAATATACGAAAGTGATAGACATGCTTGGTTTGTTTGGTTAAAATAATGATTTAAGTATTTAGAATGATCTACTAGGCTTCAAGCTCACCCTCCTATCCTAATATTTTAGGAAACTAAAAGAATGAGGCTGCGAGATGGTTTTAAACTTAAAGATTCTTTTTTAAACTTCATAAAGTGTTTAAGATGGACATGTTGGCCCTAAGTTTTTTCTTGTATACTTTTTCAGTCTTTTATATAATTTTAAAGGTATTTCCGTTGTAACAAATATGAAGTTTTATCACTTTTGAATATTTTATATCAATGAACGATATTATGTTATTTTAAATTTCATATTCAAATAAATGATGGTGAAGTTGATTATATATTAATGATTTTCAATTGTGTTTTATGAAATATATTTTTATGAGTTGAGTACTCAAGGTGTCTTATAGAATTTCGGACACAAAAAAAAAGAAAGGATTAATGTGACATGTGTCGTCTCTCCTCAAGTGGCCCAAGGGACTTGTTGGAAAGCGAGCGTGATGATAACGCAACAGAGTGCCAACAAAACAACATATTGGGACTCGGATGGGGAGGTAGGGTATTACACAACAGAACATGCTCCTTCTCAACTGCTATTAACCAATTCTTTTATAAGCCAATGCTATCAAGTACTGCTATCAAGTACTTCACATCACACAAGATCACTTATGCAGTTGATGAACAGATTCTTTCTCTCTCTCTCTCTCTCTCTCTCTATATATATATATATATATAATGTCATGGTAATATGATAGTTAACAAATTTATACATAAAATATTTGTGTTCATAGGTTTAGCTTAACACATGTTAAAAGAAAAACAAAATAAAAGTTTTTGGGCAATTGAACAAGATTAGGTGATACACGTGAGGATGATTCTATTTCTTTACATTATTTTACCATGATACGTGTATAATAATATTATCATTAGCATTATTATGCTTTATTATAATTGGTGCGATTATTTGGGTATGATGATGTATGAATGTTTGGTTTGCTGGTTTGAACATACGAAATGCATGAAATTCATGAAGTGACTATTTTATGCAATTGTTATTACGTTTTGAGATATCATTTGTAAGTTGATGAAATTAGTGTGGTCTAGGATCATGCCTCTGTAGTCTATATTGTATATAGCTTGACATCACTAAAGAAACACGAGTTAGATAAGAATCACACATCCGGTAGTTATTCTAAGAAATGTCGCTGAGGACAGTTATTTACTTTTTTGTATATTGTCAAAGCTTATGGCAAGGCACTTATTCTAAGGAATAATGCCAAAGACAGTTATTCATTTTTTTAAATTTTGGCAAGGATTACCACATGATGAATCATCAACATAAACAATTTAATGTTGTAATGATTAATGTGTGAAACTTGTTTGTGATGTTCTTATATGTATATCTTAATAATATATGGTAAATGTCAATAGATGACCCATTGGTCTTTCCGGCTTACCCAAACATTTTTTACATGCTGGAGTAAAGTAATGAAGGTGCAAGATTGTGACAGAGTGATAAAATATTAGTAGGGTGCTATATTTTTATTTGAAGTCATTTGAATTGAATGTGTTAGCTACATGCAATTTCCATTGAACTTTAGTAGAAAGGATTATTATCTCAATTTTATATGTTCATGTCTAAGACTTTGTTATTTATTTAATTTTTTTTGATGAATTTATTTAGATGTTGATGAACAAGGACAAAGTCCTTCATTATTTAGAATGGTAACTTGCAATGGTGAAACCATATGGCCCTTAGACATGAAAATATGAGAGGTGTTCATTTATCTTAACCAGTGTGTTAGGAAAGAAACACCAATTCTCAGTATTTGAATTGTAGTGCAAGATAAGGGAGCACAAATCACATCTCAAGTTTTTATTTATTTCAAAACTAGTAAATGTATGAAAAAAAAAATATGAATATAATAATAACTAAAAATAATAATACTAATTTTTTATACTATGTTTTTCTAGGCAAAATGAATTAAGAATAAAATAATCTTTAAAATATTTTTATACGAGTTTCAAAACAATTAAGTGTCAAAAAAAAATTTATTTCATGAAAGGTTATTAAAGGCTTTTTTTTTTTTAAAAAAAAAGGTTTGACACTAATCAAATCATGAACATTCTTAGGATGAAGGAGTGACACAAAAAAAAGAAAAAAAAAAAGAAAAAAAAAGGATATAGATAGATAGCAAGAGAGAGACGAATAAATGTGTTCAAATCCGCTGAGCAATCAAATCCTGATGTTGTTGTCGTGGTGTATTACTACTATGATTGACTTAAAAATTATACCTAGGTCTTACCCCAATCTTCTCACTCTTCTCTTTCTCGTTCTCTTTCTTTTGTTCTTCCGTGCTTCTATGCAACTACCTTTTACACAACATTAACACCAACTTTTGTTATTAATGGTCAATTTTGCCTTTCTAATCTTCTTCACCGTTACTCATATCTTCCAATATAATCTAATTAGAATTTTAGTTGTTAGGAATTTTGATTGGCATGTTTGGTGTTGTTTCTCGTTTGACCTTCCTTCTCATTTTTGGAATATCACATGTTATTCTGTTTTGATTGGATTATTGATTGGCATGTTCTGTCTTTCTCGGGTTGCAGTATCTCGTCTCTTTTAGAATTTTCTTAGTCATTTGCTTATGAGGAAACATCTTTTATTATCTTATCCTGGCGATTCCTTTCCTTTTTTCCTGGATCAATTTTTAGTAAGTTATTTATTCAGAAATACGGAGATTGCAATCAACGTTCATCTTTCCTTAACCATCATATTCTAGATTGTTTCTTTGTTTTTCTGCAAATATGTTTGGAATTATTTCCTTGCAATACAGGTCGGTGTTACGGAATGGTTGGCTTTAAGAAAATCTAACAGGATTAGAAAATTGCTGCTGTAGAAAGAATCAATCGTCCCATTGCATTTTTGGAAGAAACAGATTTCTGGAAATCTGTTTTCCTGCGATCTGTGCCAATAGTATTGCATCACAATGTGTCTCACAGTCTGCCTAGAAATCTCTCAGTATCTCGTCCTGCTATGGAAAGCCTTTGGATCAAAACCTATTTATTCTGGGACGATTGTAGACTTGTTCATCACTAAGAGCTTCATTGTTTTCAAACTGTTTAGTTTCCAGCTTATCTCTTTTGTATGAAACACTGTCTATTCTATTTATTGAGTGATCCTACGTGAGAGAGTGTTGTTATATCTATTCCTTCAGATAGACTGAAGGAGTCTGTGGTTGGTACTGCCTATTAGTCCGAGGAGTGCGATAGCTTCTGCTCCAAGATCTTCTATGCGGTTTAAGGTTAAATGCAACCTGCTGTAAGAAGAAGTCTTGCTGAGAAGCAGTGTATTTTGCTTAACCTTAGTGAAATCTCCTTACCGGGCAAGGCCTTGCAAACGTAGGCTTAAAACTTGAATTGCGTAATCAATTGATGTGCACTATTGTTCATTTGCCTTATTTTCACTATCAGTTGTGACTCAGATTTATTTCAATTGGTATCAGAGCGGGTCACCTCCATTGGTCTTTGCCTTTAACTTGGTAGGTACAATTCGGTGGTTAAAATGTGTCACTCACTACCGTCCGTCATCACCCTAAAGAAGGGGGATCTATCTCTTGCCTTCCTCTCCTCGAAGAAGGAAACTACACCTATTGGAAGACGAAGTGTGAATTTTTATCCAATCTATAAATGAATATGCTTGGAGAACTGTGGAAGAGAGATGGACTGAACCCATTTCAGAAAATAGTTCAGATGCAAAATCTAAGTCTGATTGGACTGAAGAAGAAAGAAGACTATTTCTCACAAATTTTAGAGCCTTGAACACAATCTTCAATGTTGTTGACACAAAATAGTTCAAATTAATCTCTACATGTGAAATTGCAAAAGAGGAATGGGAAACTCTTCAAAGAGTTCATGAAGGAACTAATGTTGTACGTATATCTAAACTTCAACTTTTAACTTCTCAGTGTGAACTATTAAAAATGGACGAATAGCAAAATATCTCGAGCTTTAGCAGTAAGCTTCGTGATATCACCAATCAAGCTTTCCAATTGGGAAAGAAATACTCAGATGAGAAACTGGTTAGAAAGACTCTTAGGTCCTTGCCTCTAAGGTTTGTGGCAAAAGTGTGTCACACCTCGGCCCCCTGCGCCGGGCCTTCCGCAGCTCTACAGTCTAGCATCACGCGACGTCACAGCTAGGCACTTGTGCCCGCCGGAGTGCTGGGATGTGTGACTTGGTTTGTTTTCCATTTTTGTTCTGTTCAAGTCAAGTAAATTTTTTTCTTTGTTCGCTTCAAAACAAAACAATATCTTACACGAGATTCATTGTCAAAAAAACTTTCAAAATGTGTTCAAATAACATTCAAAATTATATCACTAAAATTTCATAGAAAATCAAAGTACTTGCGGAAGCTTTCAAATCTCAAAACATTGGTCTGAAATCATTGAATGCATTACTATTCATTCATAATATTTCAAACTATCAAATATTTGTTCAACATAAACATGAACAAAATAATAGGCTTACAGGCCAAAGTTTCAAATTGTGTTTCGTAATATAAAATAGTTCTATTTATACAAAATGATAACTAGCTAGTCAACATGCCCATGTTCAAAATACATAAACACTAAAATAGTGTTCAAAATGAAACATCTCTGAAAAACTCTCTTCCAGTCTCCGGGTCAATCAATCCTTACTGAGCGCCAGGCCCATGAGTACCTGAAAAATGAAAATGGGGTGAGTTCGAAAGCCCACTGGATCTCTCCTACACATTACTAGCATTATACAGACCAGCATATAAAACATGCATACCGTTTCATTACATTAGGGCGTTTCAATCACTTAATTGGTTATTTCTATCGATCCATCTAAACACTGTCAGGAATTAACCGAAAGAGTGAACCACCTTCGGTATCCCCCTTGTGGTCCTGGACACAACTATGCACGACATCTTTATCACATAAAAGTCTACCTCTGAGACCACAATCCATGAAGATATAGAAATCATATAGAAACTACTATGATCTCCCAAATCCGAGGATCACACAGGTACTCGCAGTTTGGCCCGATTTGGGGATACCCATGATGATGCACTAGCGGACCGTCCATCGCCCCGGTACGTGGAGCTATTAATAAACCATTAATCTTCTTTAGTTTTCCAAACAAGATTTTCAAACCATACAACATAAAATGTACTAACCTATGCCAAACAAATCATATAAACCATTCAATAGACATTTCAGTAATTGATAATTCTAGAAAGCATATAACCGGACATTATGATATCATGGCAACCATTCCAATCAGTTCACACATTCCTAGCATGATACTAAATACAAGAATATAAACAATCATCACATTTCATATCCTAAGCCTGCATAATACTAATGAGCAAGGAAGTCCCGCCCACCTATATATGTCGGACGAATCCTTGCGCCATTCCTCAACACTCACCACTTGTCAAATCTGAAATCAACATTTACAGATTCAATCCTCCAAATCTCTAAAATTCTCAAACTACATCAATAACCCTCATAGACATCAAATCTGGATCATTCATATCAAATTCCAAATAAAAGGGTTTTTTCCCAAAAGTTCAGATTTCTCATTTCACTGCATGAGCGTACAAAACTATATTCATTTCCTCCCAAATTCAAAATAGGTCATATTTAAAACTAGTCACTACTTCAAAATATGAGCGGAAAGAGAGTTATTACCTATCAAAGGATTTGCACTTTCAGAAATCCTTCAGATGATTTATAAAAATAATCTATGCGTTAAATCTGGCAAAATTCAGATCTCTCCTTTGTTTTCTCTCTTTTTTTTTATTTTCTCCTCTTTCCCTGGTTCATGTTCTCTGAATGAGATGAAATGAAGACTCTCAAACATTCTAAAAACATCAAGTATCATGCCTCATTTGAATAATTCTATAATTATCTCCCTATTATCTCTTGATTATCCTCATATTATCTCTTTATTATCCTCAAAGAAGTTAAAAATAGTGGCTCATCATTATCTCTTTATTATCCTCACATTATCCCTTTATTATTTCCCCACTATCCCTTTTATTATTTCTTGATTATCCTCATATTATCCCTTTATTATCCTCAAAGAAGTCAAAAATAGTGGGTCATCATTATCTCTTTATTTTCCTCAAATTATCCCTTTATTATTCTCTCATTATGTCCCTTATTATCTCTTGATTATCCTCATATTATCCCTTTATTATCCTCAAAGAAGTCAAAAATAGTGGCTCATCATTATCTCTGTATTATCCTCACATTATCCCTTTATTATTCCCTCATTATCTCCTTATTATCTCTTTATTATCCCATTATTCATTGCCACCCCACATACTAATGCAAATATGTACGTATGTTGCATCATTTACCATTCTACTTTAATTTTACTATATTACTATTTTATTCTTATTATTATTTATACAACCATTATTCTTTCAATAAATAGTTTAATTAAATTAATTTCTACACATTTATTTAAAACATGATTCATTTTTTTCTTGATTATATCATATTTAAAATAAATTTATTTTTGACATGACTACGTTATAAAAGTCCAGGTTATTACAAAGTGGCAGCCATAGAGGAACCTAAGGATATCATAAAAATGCGATTTGATGAGCTTATGGGTTCCCTTTAGACCTATGAAATGAGCTTATCAAATCAAAAACTTGAAAAGAGTGTCACACTTTAGGCTGAATTAAATTTGAATGACAAAGAAGACGACATTGCTCTAATCACCAAAATTTTTTCCAAATTTCTAAAGAAATATGAAAAATCGAACTCATCCTCCAAGGTCAAATCTGAAAATAAGAGACCTGTTAGAGATTTCTCAAAATCTGATAACAGATTCAAAAACATCAAGTGCCATGAATGTGGAGGATTGGGTCATATTCAAGTAGAATGTGCAAACACACTGAAGAAGAAATATATGAATGTCACATGGAGTAATGAATTTGATTGTAGTCAAGATGAAGATGAAGGAATCGCGAGCAACTTCGTTGCCTTTACTGCACCAGTCAGATACGAAGATTCTACAACTTCAAAAAGTGAAGATGATGAAGTAAGTATTGATGAATTTAGAAAAACTTATGAACTTATGTATCAAAAATGGTTGTAGATTGGCTCAAAGAACAAAGAATTGGAAGATCAAAACTGCAAGCTGAAAGAGCAAATTAATGAAAAGGATAGACAATTAGAAGAAATAACTCTGAAACTCAACATTGCATAACAGACACTCCAGCGTCTTAACACTAGAAAGGCCAAGCTAAATGAGATTCTTGACTTGGGACAAAGATCCAGTGATCGAAGGGGACTAGGTTATGATGCTGCTTCAAAATCAAATGCTCAGTCCAGACAGCGAACAGACACAAGACGGATACCTGGCACTTCCACCTGTTATTACTACAATAATAGGGGACACAGATGACAGAACTGTCATAGTTTGCAGAAGAACTTACTCTAGAAGAAAACACACACTTTGGTTCAGAAATAGGTACCCAAAGGACAAAATAGAGCATACGTTGCACACATTGCCATGTCTGCCTACGCTGACCAATCATGGTACCTTGATAGTGGGTGTTGCAAGCACATGACAGGTAATACATGATTTCTTACTTCTTTCTGTACAGGGGAAGATGGGCATGTTTCCTTTGGTGATGGAAGAAAAGGAAAAGTAATCGGCAGAGAAACCTTGAATGTTGTTAGGCTACCTAAACTAAGGGATGTTCTGTGTGTTAAAGATCTAAAAGCAAATCTTATTAGCATCAGTCAATTGTGTGATGATGAATTAATTGTTAATTTCACTAAAGAAGGTGTTAGTTGCATAATAGACTAATTATATTAAAGGTATTTTATGTATAATATGCATTAGTATATTAGAAAATATAGTGTATTTGCTTATATTTAGTATAATATGCATTTAGAGCATTGCTGCATCATTTTAGCATGATTTAATGTTATTTTATATGAATATAATGTCCGAGAAAGGTATTCAATGTTTGTGCAGGTTTAGAATGAACAGAAGTAGGAATAGGAGCACGCG
>JAJIYU010021440.1:0-10061 GCA_030144865.1 Tinospora cordifolia | reverse complement strand
GAATAAACCATCAGCTAAGTACCCTTTACCCACAAACATTCCACCCTTAGTCAAGACAAATTTGTCTGACTCAAATACAAGTTTAAACCCTTTTTTACTAAGTAAAGGGCCGGAAAATAAATTTTTCCTTATTTCGGGTACATGCAGAACATCAACCAAAGTAATTACTTTTCCAGAGGTGAATTTAAGTTTAATGGTTTCCTTTCCTTGAACCGTTGAAGCAGAAGCATTTCCCATGTATAGCTTTTCTTCACTGTCAATTGAACTATACTCAAAAAACAGATTTTTGTCACTGCATATGTGCCTAGTAGCACCAGTATCAATCCACCATCCTCTGTGATTAGTAACCAAGTTAATTTTAGATACAACAGCAACTAGATTTTCATCTATCTCTGTCATATGTGCTTGATTATTTTGATGGGAATTTTCAGAATCTTTTCAATGACGACAATCTTGAGCCTTATGTCCAATCTTGCCACAAACCCAGCAACTTCCTTTTATCTTTTTGAAGTTTTTCCTTTTAGGTCCCAACTGGTTTGATAGATTCTTTGGTTCTTTCTTGCCTTTCTTTTTCTCAAATTTTGGTTTATTCATTTGTTCTTCAACCATATTTACCTTGGCAACATCATTTGCAAGAACTTCACTCTTGTCTCCCTTTCGATGATCTTCTTCAACCCGAAGTCTGAGTATTAAATCTTCAATAGACAAATCTCTACGTTTATGTTTTAGATAAACTTTGAAGTCTTTCCAAGATGGCGGCAGTTCCTCTATGATCGCTCCTGTTTGAAAGTGTTCATTAACTATGCAACCCTCTGCATGTAATTCATGGATCAAAACCTGAAGTTCTTCCACTTGCTTGACTATAGACTTAGAGTCGACCATAGTGTACTTCAGAAAATTTCCAACTACGAATTTCTTAGCACCAGCATCTTCTGTTTTATATTTTTTCTCAAGTAAGTCCCACACATCCTTTGCAGTTTTACATTCTGAATATACATCATAAAGTGTATCATCTAACCTATTCAGAATGTAATTCCTACATAAGAAATCAGATTGTTTCCATGCCTCTATTGTCATGAACGTTTCCTTGGATACTGGATCCTCATCTGGTTTAGGAACTTCTTTTTTTACTATGTTTGCCAGATTCATTGTAGTCAACCAAAATATCATCTTCTGCTGCCATCTCTTGAAGTCTAGGCCCTTAAATTTTTCAAGCTTCTCATCTTTCAGATTTGAAGTGCTAGTGGTTGATTTTGTATCCATGGTTACAGAATCTGTCAACCAGGTGTAATGACACATCAATAATAGCAACTGAGCAATAAATTTCTGTCTTAGATTGTTCGAAACTTACAAACAATTTATTATAAATTATATATCAAAATATATAATACTACTCGAATAAATAGAAACAAGTAAGAAAAGAACCACTTGATGACAGAAGCTTGCAAATTGCAATGTCCTAAGACAGAATTTCGCCACTTCCCAAGTGCTTGAAGATCAATCAGCTACTGTCTCCCAAGATTCGACTGTCAAAAATGATTTGGAAGCACTACAAATTGTTTTCTTACAAACTAGAATTTTTTGTTTTTTTATCTTCGAAAAATTCAAAATTCAAGATAATAATCATCTATAATATTCTTTTTTATTTCTATTTATAGAAACGAATGGTTGTAATTAAAAGTTACAAATTTTCCAAAAAATAGTTATTAACTGTAAAAAAAACTGTTTCCAACAATTAAATTTTGAATTTAAAAAATTAAAATCAAAGATAAATTAAAAGTTAATTGTATGGATCAAAAACCAAGGCCCCCAGGCCCCGAGGCCCTAGTCTTTGATTTATATACATAATAATTTTGTTAACTCATGGGCCTATACTTTTGGGCTCATGATTCTTTTTTCTTCTATTCAAGATAACAAACAACAAGTTCTCTTTTATTTTCAACAAGTTTTGTGTATTATTCCAATGTGGGACTATTCATTTTCTATTCAAACTTCAATTTTTACTAACACAAGGGATAACAAGCTTGGTGGAAGGAGAAAGTTTCCGTGTAAGGCCAAATAGCGAAGCAGGCAGCGCCAAAGACGTCAACGAATTGCTTTTTTGCGTCTTCGTTTGTCACTTCCGTTTTGGAGTTAAACCACCACTCAGTTTATAAAGAAGATTTTGTTCTGCTGGGTTGTTTGAGGATGACTTCTTTGCATCTTCTTATTCTTCCTGGATTTATTCTCTCCATTTATCTCTTTCTTCGTTGTGTGTAAATTTTGCTATTGTTTCTGCCCAATTTAATTATCTAGTTTTTGTTGTTCTTCACAAAAGAATTTAGTATGGAAGAGGCTAACGACGCTTCAAATCTACTTGGAATTCACATTGCATGTTTTGGGATCTGGATCCCATTGCTATAATTTTGGTTTTGGTTTCTTCATGCTGGCTAAAGTCCATGAATTGCTGGCTAAATCTAGTTTTGTTAATAGTGTTAAACAAATATCATTTTCTCAAAAGATGTGTTAGTCCCTGAGTATTGCTCGCTTGCAAAAATTTGGAGATCTCAACATCTATTGAACCAACTTTTGAACTGTTTATTGTAAAGCTTAATCTATCATTTGGCAGGCTAGATATGTCAATCCCTTTTGGATTAATGGTCAGGAAATTGAGAAAATAAAAGATATTTTGAGATAGAGCAAAAAGGAATGCTAGGAAATACTAACATAGAAATTGAAAAGGCAAAGGATACTGACAGAGACAGATAGAAAAGGAATCTGGGGAAATTCTAACACAACAACATAAATTATTGTTCCTTTTTTTGGTCCAAACATCTTAAATGGAGATAAGTTTCTTAATCTCAGTTCTATATATTTGTTGCAACTCATTTCGTAAAAGTGATATTACGACTGATACATGATACTATATATGTTATACCTACGTATATAATATTATGTCAGCCTCTTACACTTAATACTACTTAATAACCATACAAAAATTTTGACAGAGTTTTCTCTAAAATTTTAACTTATCCCAAAGGAACATTTATACCTGATAAACCATATTATCAATCTACAAGTCCATGATAGATAATGTTTTACAAAGTGTCATCAATCATAGTTCATAGTTCATAATTTACAAAGTTCCACACTCTTAACTAGTATACACAGATTCAAATCCCTCTGGTGATATCACATATACAGTGATAATTATAATTATACAAAAATACAACCCACAAAATAATTAAACCTATGCACACAACTGTAACTGAAGAGTCGATTACTTTTCTTGTGCTGGTCTCTTCTCTTTTATCGGTTCGATTCCTGAAATGTTAAAGATAATAAGTGAGCGACAACATGCCAATAAATAATCTTTATCTATGACATTTTGATGCATTTAAATAATCATGCAAAAAATAAAATTATGTAAAACATTTAAATTCATTATGCACATTTAAGTCATAGATACATGCATTCAACATAGTGATCATGTTATTTTCAATGCATCATTTAATAAAACACATGCACATCCACATCTTTCAAAAGTAGAATCAGTTTCACTTTTTGTTTGGCCTTGACAATAGTGGACTATACCTCTAATTATCACCCATTCCACAATCATTTCTAGGATTATCACATAGAGAAAAGCTGATACTTCTTATGGCTCAATCCCACATAGATTATTACATAAAAAATATTATTCTTCATGGCTCAGTCCATTGAAACGATATCGCATTTTGGATATGCTCTTGCAAACCCAAAATACGCTGTTGTGTAAATAAAATTTCATGAATTTCAAATCAAATGCAAATATGTCAATAAAAATAGCATGCTTACATTCAAATCCATTTTATATCTATAATGTCATATAAATAACCAAAATAAAGAAATACTCACAAAATACTAATAACTAATTCCGTTGGGCATGTATCTCACTTCCTAGTATGAAAATCAGCCAAAATTCAGTAATATACAATCCATTATTTCATATATATTTTCATTTGCATTAGTTCTCATTTTATAAAAATCATAGTTTTGACATGATATCACCATTCATACAATTCCAGAAATAATTACTACTCACCCAAATTACTATCCAACCAAGTTTCAATATCCACTCCCAAAAATCTATGTTCCAATGCACCAAAATCAACCTATCACAGAAATAATTTATATCAACAAATCACAATTAATTTATTTTTATAAAGGATTCATAACGTATTTATTTTTTGTATTTAATTACATACTTGCATTAGACATCACGCATTAGCTTGAATATTCTCAATAATCTTTAAAATCAATTTCTTGCTCATATACCATATTTTTACTGCAATAAATAAAATAAATAAGCTTTTAAATCATATTTTTCTTTAATTTCTTAAATTTTCATAAATAATCTCATTAGTCAATCATTCACCAAAAAGTCATTTGATATCCAAATTTCTAAAATTTGGTGTCAATGGGTACGCATTTTCATTATCTACATTCCTATTGGTTTTAATCAAAATTTTATTTGGGTTTAACATACCCAAAAGCCTATCCAAAGGTTATAAAACTTTAGGTATTTATTTTAAAATTTACAGAATAAATAGACAAAAACTAACCACATATTTGAAATCTACTTATCATCAGAAGTGTTTTGGTAGTATAATTTTTATTGAGTTTTACTTACTGCGGAAAAATATCAAATTTTTGAGTACTACTATAAAACACCCTTACAATACAAATTATACCCCTAGGTTTATAGTACTCAGCTTATATAACATTTTTATAATAAAAATTTGGAGAAATAACTTACCTGCGTGTCAAATTAGAAGAAAAAATGAACTTTCCCTTTCTTCATATCTTTTCTTTTCATTTCGTTCTCGTTCTGTAACTAATTCGTGTTATGGAGTTGCAAAATGAAAGCAAGACCAAATAACTTGGGGCAGAGCACAACCGACCCATGATTTATTTGTCTATAGATATATATTTTGTCATTTAACCAACTTGCCTTTAATTACATGCCAACTAATTTTGTTTTACACCGGCCGTCCCACACACCCACTTAAATCACCCCATGATCCCACGTCACATACTCCACTTATTAAGGGCAACTACTCAAATGCCATCCCTTTTAAATTACTCTTGCTCACATGCTAATTCATAGCCACTTAATAGGAATCTTAATTTATTTCTTTTATTAATTTTTTTTGTAACTTTACCATATACCCATTATTTCTATATATATACACACACATAGTTATATTTAACCCAAATTACACCCCACATTATTGCATATTTTTCCCACAAAAAACTATTTTTATTTTTATTTTTATTTTTATACTACTTTATTAATTAATTTATACACGTATCATGTACTTTCAATACATGTGTATAATTATACATACATACGCTTAATTCATACAAATACATATATTTATACATATTTATCTTTTTAAATTAATTTATGTGTTAAAGTAAAATATGGAGTGTTGCAAATCTCTCCAATTTAAGGAATTTCGTTCTTGAAATTTAAATTAAAGGAACATACCTCAAATAGTAAAAAGATTTGAAAATTGCTCCCGCATCTTATCTTCATACTCCTAGGTTTGCTCTTCATTATCATGAAATTTCCATTTGACTGTGACTAACATAATTTCTTTATCCCACAGCTTTTGTACTCTTCTAGCTATGATCTGAATAGGCTTTTCCTCATAGGTAGTGTCCTTTCCAACTCGTATCTATGTTAAAATCTAAAACATGTGTCGGATTTGGATAATATTTTCTTAAAATAGACACATGAAACACATCATGAACACCAACCAACTGAGGAGGTAGAACAAGTCTATATGCAACTGGACCAATCCTCTCAAAAATCTCAAATGGTCATACAAAGCGTGGAGCTAATTTTCCTTTCACTCCAAATCTCATTTGACCTTTTTGAGGGAAAATCTTCAATGGTACCTGGTCACCCACTACAAACTCTAAAGGTCTGTGATGATGATCAAAATAGCTCTTTTGACGATCTTGGGCTTTCTTCAAATTTTGTCTAATTTGCTTAATCTTTTCTGTGTGATCTGCAATAACCTCTAGCCCCAACAATTGTGATTCCCCAACTTCATACCAGCAAGTTGGAGATTTGCACGGTCGACCACATAAAACCTCATACGATGCGATGCTAATACCAGCCTAATAACTGTTATTATAAGCAAACTCACACAAAGATAAATATTTACTCCAAGCCCACCAAACTCCAATATACACGATCTGAGCATATCCTCTAACATCTGAATCATCCTCTCAGTCTGACCATTGGTCTGCGGGTGAAATGTTGTATTGAAACGGAGAGGGGTACTAAATCCAGAGTGCGTAACCTGCCAAAATCTCAATGTAAACCGCAGATCTTTATCTGACACAATAAAAACATACACTCCATGCAATCTCACAATCTTTCAAACATATAACCTACTCAATTGGTCTATCGAGTATCTGGTGTTTATCGGAATAAAATGTGCAGACTTAGTAAATTGGTCAACAATAACCCATATGGCATCATATCTACCATGAGATCTAGGCAGTCTTGTAATGAAATCCATAGTAATATGCTCCCATTTTCACTCTAGAATGGGCAAGGGTTACATCTGACCTCTAGGTCTTTGATGCTCAGCTTTTAGTTGTTGGCGCACACTACATTTCTGCACATACTCAGCTATATCTTTTTTCGTCCCATGCCACCAAACTGTCCGCTTCATATCATGGTAAATTTTTGTAGACCCTAGATGAATAGTATACTGAGATGTTTGTGCCTTTTCAATCAATGCTGCCCTTAATTCCCCATCAACAAGTATCCATAACATTCCTTGATAACGCAACACACCATCAGGACCTCTCTGTCAATCAACTCTATCTGGACTATCAGCCCAAGTCTCATACATCGTCAAATTAAGATCATGCTGTTGTAACTCTCTAATCTTTTGAATATGAGAATCTGTCAACCGAATATGCATCTAAGCACAAATATCAACATTTGGCTCTACAAAGAGAATACTCATCATAGTCACTCTCTCTAAAAGTCGTCATTCTTGGGCCATCTGAAAAGCTACCATACTACTCTCTTCTCGTTTCCTACTCTGTGCATCGGCTATAAGATTGGCTTTCTCAGGATGATACTCAAAAGTGAAATCATAATCTTTTAGGAATTTGAGCCATCTACGTTACCTCATATTCAACTCTTTCTAGTTAAACAAATATTTCAGACTCTTATGATCAGAATACAGTGTGCACCTTTCTCCATACAAATAATATGTTTCCATAATTTCAACACAAAAACTACTGCTGCTAACTCCAAATCATGCACGGGATAATTTTTCTCATGCATGTTTAGTTGTTTAGATGCATAAGCAATCACGCGACCTTCCTGCATCAATACACCACCCAAACCTGTCAGTGCTGCATCTGTGTATATCACTAATTCCTTCCCAGGCTGTGGAACTACTAACACAGGAGCAGTAGTCAACTTCTTCTTTTATTCCATAAAAGCATCTTCACATGCTGAGGTCCACACAAATGTTATATTCTTCTAAGTCAGCTTTGTGAGTGGAGCGACTAATTTAGAAAAGTCCTCTACAAACTTTCTATAATAGCCAGCTAGACCTAGAAAACTATGAATCTCGGTTACTGTAGTTGGTCTTGGCCAATTGATAATAACCTTAGCCTTAACAAAATCAACTGAAATACCCTCTGCACTTACTACATGACCCAAGAACTTCACCTCATTCAGCTTAAACTCACATTTACTAAATTTAGCATACAACCTATGCTCCCTTAAAGTCTTCAAAGTGATATGGAGATGTTGCTCATGATCTTCTTGAGCCTTGGAATATATGCGGATATCATCAATAAACACAATAATGAACTGATCAAGATATGGCTTAAATATCCTTTGCATTAAATCCATAAACATAACAGGAGCATTAGTTAATCCAAAGGGCATCACAAGCAATTCATAATGACCATATCTTGTTCTGAAAGCAATATTTGGCACATCTTCTTTTCGAACCCTTAACTGATGATACCCAAACCTTAAATCAATCTTAGAAAACAACTTAGTACCATTCAATTGATCAAATAAATCATCGATGCGGGGCAAAAGATATTTATTCTTTATAATCACCTTGTTCAGCTAATGATAATCAATGCACAACCGTAAGCTTCTATCCTTCTTTACAAATAGTACAGGTGAACCCCAAGGTAACATACTTGGATTAATAAACCCTTTAGTCATCGAATCATCTAGTTGCACTTTAAGTTCCTGCAACTCTTTTGGTGCCATTCGGTGTGGGAATATGGAAATAGGCTTAGTGTTAGGCATCAATTCAATAATAAAGTCTATCTCCCATTTAGGTGGTAACCCAGGCAAATCATTAGGAAACACGTCAGGATTCTCACAAACTATAGGAATATCAGTTAACTAGATGCCTTTTACATTTTCCACCATTTAACACATAACAACCCACATTCATGCTTCTTCATCAGTAGCCATAAGACCTCGAGTAGGAAGTTATGAAGATGTCATACCTTTATACACAAATGAGGGTTGACCCGGTATCTAAAAGACTACTCTTTTAGAAAAGTAGTCAACACATGCATGATAAACCGCCAACCAATCCATGCCTAAAATAGCATCAAATTCTAGAAATTTCAAAACTCTAAGACACACAATCATTTCATGATTGTCATATTTCACCACACAATTTTCACACACCATATTTGAATATAACCTTTCCCCAACTGCTGTACTCAAAATCAGAGGTGTACTAGTCCTAACAGGGGATAAATGCAGTCTATCTACCATATGACCAACAATAAAGGATAAAGTCGATTTAGCTTCTATCAAAACATACATGGAGTGTCATAAATATCGACAATACCTTCAATGAGTTGTTTGTTGGAGTCAAGATCAAGCTCTGTTACTGCTCTAGCCTGCTCACGTATCTCAGCTACAGTCCCACCTCCCTAGATAGTAAAAGATCTCTGGGGTGCAGATTGTGGACACTAAAAAGCTCTATGACCTGACATCCCACATCTAAAGTGTAACACCCCACCTCCCAAGTTTCATCTTCCACGTCATCTGACAGTTCCACTTTCTTTGATAAAAAATCTTGGGATGCCTGGGAGACGGGCCCGTGCTACATTTTCTTCTTCTTAGACCCAAATCCATTAGGGTTCATGTGTACATTAGTCTATGTACAAAATGACATCATGGTAAATAAAATTCTTCATTTACTCATTCGAAAATTTCGAGTACAATAATCCATTATAGAAAAATATAAATTCAAAGCTGAAATACATGATTTCGCTTGGGCCGATGTGCCCTACATTGAAATAAATAACAACTTTCAATAGAAAAATCTCCTTGCAAGCTGATTAATTTCTTAGTGATGTGAAAAATAGGGGGGTGAGCTAGAAAGCCCAATGAATCATTCCATCTATTTAATCCATTATTTCAACCAGACAATGCAAGCAAATCAAACACTTTCACAGATTAATTCGATTCAACCAATATATTAGTTCAGTTGTAATTTAGACCAAACAGGGATACCCTTTGTGCTCCAGATCTAGGGAGAGAGATCAATTCTGAAACTCAAACCCATTTTCAGTGGGATCATTCTTGAAACTCGTTCCATGCTGGTGTCAGTATTGATAGCCAGTTCCAATTCTACATGGAACACAGAAAGTCCCCATACCAGTATGTGGTTGAAATCTCATTTAATATGAGTTTTGTGTGCAAGAGCATAGTAAATAAATAGTTCAACAAAAATTGAACATACCACAGTATAACATGATAAATCAACAAAAGCACAGATTTTCGATTTCTGATGTAGAAGATCGTACGAGACACAACTATAGAGCATACTCTCTCGCAGGAAAACGACTTTCGATTTCTGATGTAGAAGATTGTACAAGATGCAACTATAGAGCGTACTCTCTTGGTCATGCAACATGATGATTGAATGACATAAATGCAAATAACAAGAATAAAAACATAAAAGATCAAGCTAACCAAACAAGCAAGCATTATCTAAGTCAAAATAATAAAT
>JAJIYU010021439.1:0-10056 GCA_030144865.1 Tinospora cordifolia | reverse complement strand
AAGCCACCGATCATTCACCAAACATGGCCTGTCATTCTCCGAGTTCAAGATTCCTCTATATCCCTGAATCCTATGCGTCCCATACCACATAGAAACCAAAGATACAGGATCATCCCAATCTCGTGCCCTGACCAAACAAAGGTTCATTTTTCACACATTTGAAGTCTCTAACTTATGCCCTAAAAGTCTATTCATGATTCACTGTGCCACCCTTGGCAACCCCCAAGTCTCTACTTAAGGTCTCTTCCCTAGACCTAGATTCTCAAATCCTTGTTGGCATCTCATTTAGACCATAATGAATTTCTAGCCCTCAATTACCACCTCCTTATTTTATTTCATAAGAAAATAAATGTGTTCTTCAACTTCGACTACTCATATGAGCTGGTGGGACAACCTCCAGATCGGACGGCGAGACTGAAGTCTGCTTAGCAACCATGCTTTCTAGAACGGGATAACTCATCTCCCTTTTAATGTTTAGCTTTACTTGGGACAAGGCTTACCCACTATCAACTCAACTTGTAATCTTTGTATCCAAACGAAACCGTTGGAAACATTTATCTCTTTTCGAAAATAGTTTTTTTTTTCAAAATCATTTTAGTTTCCAAAACAAGAAGTAGGGCTTTTAAATTAAATAAATAAATAGTCTTACCAGACTAGTCAATTCCTTCTAATTCTTGCCAAAGGCATCTAAAGCCTAGGCTCTGATACCACCTTTGTAACACCCCGCCTCCCAAGTCTTATCTTCCACGTCATCTGACGGTTCAATTCTCTTTGATCAAAAATCTTGGGATGCCCGGGATACGGGTCTGTGCTACATTTTCTTCTTCTTAGACCCAAATGCATTAGGGTTCCTGTGTACATTAGTCTATGTACAAAAATAACATCATAGTAAATAAGATCCTTCATGTGTTCATTTAACAATTCCAAGTACAATATTCCATTATAGCGAAAAATAAATTTAAAGCTAAAAATAAATGAGTTCACTTGGGCCTATTTGCCTTACATTAAATTAAATAAACACTTTTAAAGGAACAATCTCCGTGCAGGCTGATCAATTTCCTGTTGTGAAAAATAAGGGGGTGAGCTACACAGCCCAGTAAATCATTCCATCTATTTAATCCATTATTTCAACCAGACAATGCAAGCAGATCAAACACTTCTAGAGATTAATTCGATTCATCCAACATATTAATTCATTCGTAATTTAGACCGAACGGGAATACCCTCTGTGCTCCAGATCTAGGGAGAGAGATCAATTCTGAAACTCAAACCCATTTCCAGTGGGATCATTGTTGAAACCCGTTGATGCTGGTGTCAGTATTGACAGCCAGTTCCAATTCTACATGGAACACAGAAAGTCCTCGCATCGGTACGTGGTTGAAATCTCATTTAATCTGACTTTTGTGTGCAAGAACATGGTAGATAAATGTTTCAACAGAAATTGAACATACCACAGTATAACATGATAAATCAACAAAAGCACAGATGTTCGATTTTTTATGTAGAAGAAAATACGAGACGCAACTACAGAGCATACTCTCTCAAACAAGAAAATGACTTTCAATTTTTGATGTAGAAGATCGTACAAGACGCAGCTACAGAGCATACTCTCTTGGTCATGCAACATGATGAATGAAAGACATAAATGCAAAGAACAAAAATAAAAAAAAACATAAAAGAATCAAACTAACCAAACAAGCAAGCATCATCTAAATAAAAATAATAAATTAAAAAAAAAGGAAAGAAACTCATCTCGAGATCTCTTCCTAAATTATTTGTAGCACTTCGTGGTTACTACTTTGCAAGCTATTTAGAATAGCTCAAGCAAAGAAGAAATAGAACTAAGATTGTCAAGAAGGAGGCAAAGAGAAAAAGCAAAAGGAATTTTCAACTTTTGTCTTTGGGATGAATGAAATGGGTGGAGTAGGGGGGTTTATATAGGGCCCTCCTCCAAATAGTGTCTCTAACTTTCCAACGTGGGATTATTCCTTCCCACACATGCCCACTTTAACATCTCAACACATGGGATGTTTTATAAATGTTTTTCCTTTACACATTACTTCTCTATGTATATTACCATCATACTAAACGAAATATTATTTTCATGAGTGCATCTAATTAATATTTTATACACATACTTTTCTATATTAATATCATATTAAAAAATATTATTTTCTTATTCAAATAGAGAAGCATATATTTACCCAACAATTCTTTATGTGTAATATTAATCATCGTATATTCCTTTATACTTCCATATTAACTAATTAATTGCATACCAATTGACAAATATATATATATATATATATATATATATACATCTTTATATTTAAACATCTATGTATATGTGTTTTAAACTCAAATTTCGATTATTATGTTACTAAAATTTTCAGTATTACAATTATTACGTCACTAAAATTTCAGGTATTACACCATTATTCATGCATTATTCAATCGTTATCGCTAGATTTTTATACATGCATTATTCGATATTTATCTCTACATTATACTACTTTTTACTGGTTATATATATATCATTATTCACGAATTAATTATTTGATAGTTATCGCTAGATTTTTATATGCATATTATTCAATATTTATTCCTACATTGTACTAGATTTCACGTGTTATTTATACCATATATATTATTCACGCAATATTCGATCGATATCCCTACATTTTTATAAGTGCATTATTCTAGCGTTATACCTACATTATACCACTATTCACGGGTTATATCATTATTTACGCATTATCCTATCGCTATCCCTACATCTTTATACGCACATTATTCGATCGTTATGCCTACATTATACCACCATTCACGGGTTATATCGTTATTCACGCATTAGTGGTATTATATAGGTATAACATATAAATAACGTATGTATATATAACGTAATACGTTTTCAGCGGTCAAATAAATTAATGTTGTTATAAATGACTATAAACAACATTCACGAATGAATGTTGTAATAACTTAAGTTCCTTTAACAACAATCGACCAACGAACGTTGTAGAAAGTGTCATTCGACAACGAGCAACTACGATTGTTGTAATAACATAGAACAACATTTGTCTGCACATTATAATGGCCTTTTCAACAACGTTCCCATTGTGAACGTTGTTGTATACATTTTACGTAAGCGATTTGACAACACACATTTTATGAACGTTGCTGTATGCCTTCTATTAGAACAGTCGTTGATGCACGTTGTCGAATTGACGTTGTCGTATCATCAATTTCTTGTACTGTTCAATGCTAATTTTTAATTGATGATGATTTAACTATCAATTAACCTATAGAACAACAAGTAGCACAATTATATATAATCACCAGATAAAATAATCTTTTAGTTTACCTTTAGAACAAGTTGCACAATTATATATAATCACCACATGAAATAATCTTTTGATTCCTTAAAGAATGTCTATGTTAATTTTTAATTATTCTTCACATCATTGATGGTCCTAGATGACCAAGTCTATCATGTTATACAATGAATGCCTTAAGATTATTACATTTTTTATCTACAATAACATTTATTTCAATATGTTTTATGTAAGTAAAATATAATCTAGAAGATAGCGCTAAGAATTTTTCTAATATTTTCTTATTCCCCATTAAAATTGAGGTGATGTAAAGATATTCTCTATTATTTTTATTAATGGTTCAAATGTGATATCAATTTTGTCAAATATCTTTAAATTATTATTTCTTCATGCAATATAATATTTCTTTCTAGAACCATTAGTCAAATCTCTAGTATTTGATATTAACCTTAGCTGATTTCAAATTTGTGAAATATCTTTTTTTTTTTTTTTTGAGGATTGTGTGCATTATAGCACAATGAGCAAGATATATATCTCTTTTATGTAACTCATTGTTTAGACACATATCTTAATGACCCATTTAAACAACCAATATTTAATAAATAAAAAAAAATATTTTCATAATTGAAACATTAGTACATAATTTTTTTAAAATCATTATATTTAATCATTAAAAACATTAAGATTAAAAATGTAAAACATCAAGGTGAGTCATGTCAAGCCATCTCTAGAAGTGAGATTTATCTCAAATTCTTTACTTTTCCCTTTTATTGACACGCAATAAATGTCCACAAAATTTTTGGGTGCACAACATATATATTCCCAATGGCCTTTCAAACTGCATTTGTAATAAGATTGGTCACAATTATATGAATGTTCATTATCAATAATATTATTGCCCTTTTCTATGTATATCACCATTAATATTCCATTTCTAGTAAAATTTATTACCACATGATTTTAAAAATTATTTTCCACAACTTCTACTAGATCCTCTCCCTTTTCTACATTCATCATTAATCTAACCATGACCATTTTTATGGTCATTATAAACATGTAACATTCCCTTCATAAATTAAAGTAGAACAATCTACGAGAATTGCAATTTTCAACAAATGTTTATTATTTTGCTCAACTATTATGAGGTAAGAAATCAATTAGAATAGTTTTTTGAGTTTATGTGCTCAATATTATTGTTGTATATGTAGATTCGAGGCATGAAACGCGTTTTCTTATAGTCTAAGGTTCAACTAATTATTTTAAGCTTTTAAAAGTATCACTATGTCTTGATGATTATATTGCTTTTATTAAATTGCACCATAAGGGAAGATGATATTTTATAGTGAGATATTCACTTTTTAAATTTTCATGGAGATGATGAAAAAAAAAATAGGAGTCCTTTCGCACAATCTTGCATAAATGCATCATTTCCTTTTATAATAGTATCTCTCAAGACATTAGCTTGATGAATTTCAACATCTAAAATAATTATTGTTAGTAATATCGAGGACAACAAATTTAAGTTTTACAAGATTTTTTATAATCTAAAATATATGAAAAATTAATCATTGAGTAAATAATTTTTTATACAAGAAAAATAATATTCAATTAAATATATGTTCATATCTTGATTTTGTTTAATCAAAATATACTATTTGTATGACTTGATAGGACAACCACGAGGAAAGAACAGTGAGACAAACTCTTCTTAAAATAATTGACTGCCTAAACCGAGATAATACATCTCTCATTTGATGTTTAACTTTACTTAGAGTAAGACTTATCTACTGTCAACTCAAACTTATAGTATTATTTTTATTATAAATATAAAAAATAAGACATAATTAATAAATAACAATATCAAATAAATTATTTATTTGTCACATTTTGATTTTTGATTTAGAAGATCGAATGAGATGTAATTGTAGAACATACTTTCTCAATTAGTAACACTATATATAATTCTTTATTTTTTTATTTTTAATGTAAAAGATCATACAATACGTAGTTGTAAAACATACTTTTTTAATCAACAATATTATGCAAAATTGTTAGTGAATAAGAAAATAAAGAAATGAAATGAAAAACAATAAAACATATGTACCATTCAAATAATGAAATGAAAAATAATCACACAAAATAAAATATATCAAGTTTTTATCTTCAAAGCTTTTGTTCCTTTGATCTTCGAAGCTCTTTTAAGATAAAGTGAGATTGTGCTAATAATGTGCTATAAAATAAACTAAAAACTAGTGCAAAAGGAAGAACAAAGAAAAAGAAATGAAGATAACAAAATTAGAATGAAAAATATTTTCTCGTTCAACTTGATGCTCAAGTACAAGAGTTGCAACCTTTTAGATAGACCTTTGATCATAATGAGAAGGAAACCAAAAGTCATATGTTACACAATTATATTAGATATGAAATAAGGCTTACATGACTTTAAATCAAAATAAATTAGAGATTATAGAATACAAAATGATATTCATCCACACATTTACAACAGTTTTGTCGATTTTAAAATAAAATTTTCCTAAAAAGTAGAGCATCACAAAGACTAAGGATCTATCTTGGCAGTTTCGGTGCATTGATTTCATATCATAAAGACTCGCGTTTGAACATTATATGAGCGATATTGATACATGAAAAGTATATGGCCGAAAGTCTTTTTAATTCCATTAGCGATATTCATATTTGATTTTTGCTCTCTATTGTAAATAATCTATTTGATACATCTACTCAATTAACTTTTATCTCACCTGATCTATTTGAATAAATGCCTAAACTAACGTAAGCATAACAAAATATTGACATAAAATAAGTATTTCATTATCTTCTCCATATAGAATAAAATACTTAACCAACAGAAAAAATATAAGATTAAAAAAAAGAGATAAATGTAAATACGAAAGGGTTTTAAAGCTTCCACACTGTATTTAAAGAAATAACTCTGTTAAATCCCAATTTATCCTATCTTAGGTGATGAAAATATAAATGGCGATAAATTCTATATATATATATACCTATGTATGTATGGTGAATACAAATGGAATTTGGAACTTACAACTTGTTTTAAATTTTCTTCACACACATAGGAAGTTGCTTACATCTAACAGCAAGGACAAAATGAAAGTCTTGCAATTCAAATCCCAAAATTCTTAACCGTCTTTCAAATTTATTTTCTATTTCTTTTTCCTTATTTTCCCTAACTTTTTGTTATGTGCAAATGAAATTATTTAGTATAATTTTGCTAAAAGTTACTATTTAGTATATCTAACATTTAAAAAATTTATTGGGTACATGAATGACAATGGAATGAACAAAATAGAAAAGTTGACTATCCAATTCTTTAAAATTACAAGTAAAGACAAACTCTATTTATCCATTTCCTAAACTGGACAAAACAAAGATGAACATATATGCTATATTTCTCTTGGTATCATTTGTCACTACTTGCACCGTTCACCCAAATTTTTTGCCACCTTAACGTCATCTTGACCCCTTGGAGCTAATCCGATCCCCG
Organism: Tinospora cordifolia; assembly: GCA_030144865.1. NCBI lineage: Eukaryota > Viridiplantae > Streptophyta > Magnoliopsida > Ranunculales > Menispermaceae > Tinospora > Tinospora cordifolia. Next base: position 3,198 of record JAJIYU010021439.1, on the reverse strand, counting down.
AAATACTTTCTCTTCGGGAAACGAATGAGATTAATCAAGTGTTCAATCAATCAATTGGTTACTGATCGACTATGTAAAAGTCATTTTTTTTTTCCGTGAAACTGAAGCAACAACTCAAACGTTTTCAATTTTGGCCATCACTTAATTTTTTCACGCTACACATGATCACTAAAATTGCAATCAATAAATAAGAAGAAAGTCATCGGTAAAAAAGTTTTAGTTACGCGATTAATGCACCAGCATTCTCCTTCAACGCATCCAACAGTGTCCATTACTTGCTTTTAGAACCACGAAGACAATTAGTTATTATTTGAAAAAAAAAAAATGGAAAAGAAAAGCAATCCTCACGCCGGTTCGTCTCGGCGTAAGCTTTTGAGAAACGAAGCGCTGGCAGTGAGTTCACGCAAGGGCTTGTCCGTGAAACGGATGGCGTTGTAGGCCCACGCGCCTGACACAGCACCGCAAATGGGCCCCACTATGTACACCCAAATGCTCTCGTAACGGCTCCACACGAACGCTGGACCCAAACTCCTTGCTGGGTTCATCGATGCACCCGATATGGCCCTGCCACCACATACCCACAAATCATCGTTACTAAATAATGCACCGTATCTGCGCATGTGAGCGGATCATCTACAATTCAGACCCCCGATCAAATAACATTTCAGCATCTCATAAGTGGGTGCTTACTAATAAATTGAACTGCTGATTTAAGCACATAACAAGATCACGCAGAAGTCAAATCTTAACTATACAACATTCGAGTGTCTCCATGTGTTCTTACACATTGGTATTTGTAGAATAGCATATGAAAATGCCTTCAGCATACTATATATACATGGAAGGCCAATAACCCTTTTATCTTAATACTTCAGCTCATATACGCAAATTAAACTATTGAAAAAAAAAACATATGTTTATAGGGAGAAGTTCAGTATTCGGTACCCTGCAAATAGAACGTTCAACAGGACAGTGGCACCCACAGCAAGCCCTGCGAGTTCGCCTATCTGTAACAAATAATACAAGCTCGAAATCGCCAACAACAAAAAAAGATAAAGGAAAAATTAAAAAAAGAAAAAGCTTGATAAGGCATAATTTTTATTATAAAGTACAATTTGTTTCTTTTTTTTTTTTCTTTTCTTTTCTTTTGACTTTTACTTGTATTATGAAGTCCCAACCAACGTTAATATGTGTATGAGTATCGATAAAGATAGCCCTTTCCTAGAGGTGTGAACCGAAAATGAATTTGGAAGCTAAAGTACTGACCGCCCGATTATCGGTGGCGACCCCGGAGATGACAAACATGAGGTAGAAAGTGATGATGAACTCAAGAACAAGAGACTGAACTTCTGAACCTGTCGGTATAGTTCCTGTGAAGAGCTCGCGCTTCCCTCCGAACAGCAACCTTAAGGTTCCACTTGCTAGGGTCGAACCCAATAACTGAGCCGAAATATACGCTGGCACCTGTGGTCCAATTAATTAATAATTAAATCGAATACCCAAGTCAACCGGACAATATTAAATAAATAAAATTATATATTAAAAAACCGAAATTAAGATGCACCAGATCAATAAATTCCAAAAAAAAAAAAAATCATCAAGAACCTCGGATGGTCAAAGTTTGGTGAGGCTCTTAATCAAAGAAGCAACAATTTAAGAAAACAGTAAGAAAGAATGGGGGGTTGCAACCAACATATCCGAAACGCACCAATAAGCCAATTAATTAACTACTAATTTCCATTCATGCATGAAACACAAAATGAGTATTGTATTATACGGTACGGCACCTGTTTCCAGGGAAATCGGCGGCAAGTGGCGAAAGCAACGGTGACGGCGGGATTGAAGTGGGCGCCGGAGATGTGGCCGACAGAATACGCCATAACCATGACAACTAGTCCCCACACAATGCATATCCCAGGGAATGTCACAACCTTGTCTTTACTAAGATTTACGACTACGGAAGCGCACCCCGCGAATATCACAAAATACGTGCCCAGAACCTCCGCAATCAACTGTAACACAACCATTCAGCATATCCACTTTTGTGAGGGAAATAAACATAAACATAATAATACCCTTGCGGATTTTGATCTGGAAAAAACACACTCAATAATTAGGTCGGTTTGGCCATACAACTTGTCGAAAAATCAAATCGAAAAAGAAAAAAAAAATTATTTTTTTGATGCCAGAATTTGAATTACAAAACTATACCAATTAATTATCTCGGATCAACAGTGAAAAAATTAAGTAGAAATTAAGAAATGATTCAAACTAACAAGGAGAAGTCAAATGAAAAAGTACCTTCTGCACGAAAGATACAGAAAGAGAACATCCCGGTTTTGTTTCAGATGATTTCGGATTTTCCTCCTGTTGATGAAAAGCATCGGTACTGACACCAAAAGTCACAGAACCCCCTTCCTCCATTGATTTTGAATGGCTTCCATTAGCTCCGGAGACCTCATGAGCCATCAGAGCAAACTAACAGCACAGGCCGGCAGGCAAAGAATAAAACCGACCCAAATTTATTAATTACCCTAACAGAATGTACAGGAGAATTGTATCACTCGCAACAACTGCTATTTAATTATAGGCACCAATCAAGTGGGTCACGATGCATACAAAGCAGCTAAATCTTTAAAAGTTTTGACGCGGAGTCCCAAAATATAGGGGAAGATTCAAAGGAAAGTGAATGGGAAGATTGGAAAGAAAGGATGTAATCAGTGCTCTAATTAAGAAGAGAGAGAGAGGGAGATTGATTAGTCTTCATGAGGTTGAAGGGAGTGCTCTGAATGAGAAAGAAGTCATTATAAGTGTGAACGATGCGCAAGCTTAGCCAAGAAAGGTCATTAAAAGCCGGGCCAACAGCCCACCAGGCCTACAGAAAAAAGATGAGTCCTAATAAATGTTTTGAAGTCATTTATAGTTTATGACTATATGTATGCACATACATTTTTCTGCTTTGTGGGCAACGAGCTTATCAATTAACGTTTCTCAATTTCAATGAATCTGATGTCATCTTTTCATCAATATGTATAAGATAATTCAAGAATGCATCTACAAAATAAAAGTCCGTCCAGTTAAGGTTAAAGTTAAATTTGGTGGGAAAAAAGAAGCTTGTAATTGTATTTTAATTTTATAAAATCATAATTAATGAATAATTACACATAGTGGTAAATTTTATTTCACTTAACAATAATT
>JAJIYU010021438.1:0-10066 GCA_030144865.1 Tinospora cordifolia | reverse complement strand
GGAAAGTTATCACCAAGATTCATTGGACCCTTTCAAATACTTAAGAGAATTGGGGAATGCGCTTATGAGTTGGAGCTACCAAATCGAATGTCCTCAGTGCATAATGTATTCTATGTATCGATGCTGCGGAAGTACGAACCAGACCCATCACATATCATACACTGGGAGGAAGTTGCTTTATGAGACAATGCAACTTACGAGGAACCAACAATTAGTATGTTAGACTGTAAAGTACATCGTCTTAGAACCAAGGAAATTCAACTTGTTAAAGTTCTATAGAAACATCATGATTTGGAAGAAGCAACCTGGGAGCTAGAAAGCGAGATGAAGAACAAATATCCAAGTCTCTTCACCCAAAATACCTAACCAAACAGCATTGACGTGGGTAGGTACAAATTTTGAGGACGAAATTTCTTTCAAGGAGGGTAGGTTGTAATACCTGAAATTTTAGTGACGTAATAATTGAAATTTGAGTTAAAACACATATATGTATATATTTAAATATAAACACATACATGTATTTGTCATTGATATGCAATTAATTAGTTAGTATAGAAGTATAAAAGAATATACATTAATTAATATTAGACATATAGAATTGTTGGGTAAATATATGCTTCTCTATTTGAATAAGAAAATAATATTTTTAGTATGATATTAATATAGAAAAGTATGTGTATAAAGTATTTCGTTTAGTATGATGGTAATATACATAGAGAAGTAATGTGTGAAGGAAAGACATTCATGAATGAAATATCTCATTTGTTGAAGTGGGCATGTGTAGGAAGGAATAATCTTACATTAGAAAGATAGAGACACTATTTGGAGGAGGATCGTATATAAACCCCCCTACTCCACCCATTTCATTCATCCCAAAGACAAGAGTTGAAAATTCCTCTTACTTTCTCTCATTGCCTCTTTCTTGGCAACCTTAGTTCTAGTTCTTCTTTGCTTGAGCTATTCTAAATAGTTTGCGAAGTAGTAGCCACGAAGTGTTACAAATAATTTAGGAATCGATCTCGAGGTGAGTTTCTTTCCTTTCTTTTAATTTATTATTTTGATTTAGATGATGCTTGCTTGTTTGATTAGCTTGATTTTCTTGTGTTTTTATTCTTGTTCTTTGCATTTATGTCGTCCAATTATCATGTTGCATGACCAAGAGAGTATGCTCTGTAGTTGCATCTTATACGATTTTCTACATCAGAAATCGAAAGTCATTTTTCCTGTTTAAGAAAGTATGTTCTGTAGTTGCGTCTCATACGATCTTCTACATTAGAAATCGAAAATTTGTGTTTTTGTTGATTTATCATGTTATACTGTGGTATGTTCAATTTCTATTGAAATATTTATCTACCATGCTCTTGCATACAAAAGTCAGATTAAATGAGATTTCAACCACGTACCGGTACAGGGGACTTCTGTGTTCCATGTAGAATTGGAACTGGCTGTCAATACTAACACCAGCATGGAATGGGTTTCAAAAATGATCCTACTAGAAATGGGTTTGAGTTTTAGAACTGATCTCTCTCCCTAGATCTGGAGCACATAAGGTATTCCCGTTCGTTCTAAATTACGACTGAATTAATATATTGGTTGAATCGAATTAATCTCTGAAAGTTTTTGATCTGCTTGCATTGTCTGGTTGGAATAATGGATTAAATAGATGGAATGATTCACTGGGCTTTTTAGCTCACCACCTATTTTTCACATCACAAGAAATTAATGAGCTTGCGAGGAAATTTTTCTATTGAAAGTTTTTATTTATTTCAATATAGGGCACATCAGCCCAAGCGAAATCATGTATTTCAACTTTGAATTTATTTTTTGTTATAATGCATTATTGTACTCGAAATTTTCGAATGAATAAATAAATAATCTTATTTACTCTGATGGCATTTTGTGCATAGACTAATGTACACAGGAACCCTAATGCATTTGGGTCAAATAAGAAGAAAATGTAGCACGGGCCCATCTCTCGGGCATCCCAAGATTGTTGATCAAAGATAATTGAACCGTTAGATGACGTGGAAGATGGGACTTGGGAGGCGGGGTGTTACAGTTTTCTCCCATTTTGGAACTCCTAGAGCTATTGTGAGTGATGAAGGAACGCACTTCTAGAATAAAGTCTTCAACAACCTTCTCACTAAGTATGGTGTGAGGCACAAGGTTGCACTACCCTATCATCCTCAAACTAACGGGCAAGCTAAAGTGTCTAACCGTGAAATCAAGTCAATATTACAAAAAACGATTGGTACAAATCGTAAGGACTGGGCATTGAAGTTGGATGATGCATTGTGGCCGTATAGGACAACATTTAAAACACCCATTGGTATGTCTCCTTATCAATTGTTGTACGGGAAATCCTGTCACCTGCCTTGTGAGTTAGAACACAGAGCCTACTGGGCAATCAAGAAGTTAAATTTCAATGTGAAGGCTTGTTGTGAGAACCGGTTGTTGCAGCTTGTAAAACTTGAGGAGTTTCGTGAGGAAGCATTCAAGAATAACGCCATCTATAGAGAACGAATGAAGAAATGACATGATCAATTCATAGAGAAAAAAGAGTTTAAACCTGGGCAACAAGTACTCGTTTTCAATTCAAGACTCCGGTTGTTTCCAGGAAAGCTTAAATCTCGATGGTTAGGACCATTCTTAGTCACTCAAGTCTTTCCATATGGTGCAGTAGAAGTACAGAGCTTGGTAGACAACCACAAGATTAAAGTAAATGGCCAAAGATTAAAGATTTTCTACGGTGGTCCAAAGCAGATGGTAGAGATGGTTATCCTCAAAGATTGAAGCAGAGTATCCTCGTCGAGCTAATGACGTTAAACATAGCGCTGAGTGGGAGGCAACCCATTATTGATGTTTGCATAATTGTTTTCTAAAGTTTAGTTTGTTAGATTTCAGTGGAGAGGTAGAGTCTATACACTTAGAATTGAGCAAAGGGTCCATCATACTATGGACCATGGTCATCAGAATGCCAAATTTTAGTGACTGTGGTCTACACGAGTGCACACAGAAAACAGGTTCTGGTGACCGCAGTCACCAGAACATGTGTTCTCCACGAACCGCGGTCACCAGAAAGAGGAAATTCAAAAAATTACCCATGGACCGCGGTCACCAACAGGACTATCCACAGTGACTGCGGTCATCAGAACACCATTCTTGGACATGCACATTAACCGCGGTCCACACACAGTATATACTAAAAGGACCGCGGTCCACAGACTGTGCAAGCTATTTCAACACAAAAAATACGCATGGACCGCAGTCCATAATACAGTAACCGCGGTCCATGTGTCCTTTAAAGTTCAGATCGTGATCATTTTCATCATTTCTATTCCGAAATCTCAAGTTTGGTCTGTAGCTTTTGCTTTCCCTTCGAAATCTCAAGCACCTCTTGCCTTTTTAGTGAAAATGTAAGTGTTTTCTTTGATGTCTTATTAGTTCCTTGTCTTCTTTGAATGTGTAGATGATTTAGGAGCTGCTATGTGTGTTTTCTTATGTTTAAATGGTGATTTTGCTCAATAACTTGCATCATTCCTTCCTTTTACTCTAAATATGCACAATATGTGAACCCTTTTTGCGCGAAGACTTGCACAACTCCGAGTTCATGGGTACTTTAGGCCTTTAGATGTGTATTTCATGTAATGAGGCGCATTTTTTTAATCTACTTTCATGTCATTCAACATCACAAGGCAATGCAAGATTCAATTTTTACTGTCTAAAGATTTATTTTGATGCTCTGATGCTTAGACCAAGCAAACTAATCTATGTTGAGTAAATTTCATTGAATGGTTGATGCATTACTATATAAATCTTGTTGTTTTCCTTGCCCACAATTACTATAATTGTAGGCTTCCTAGAATGAAATTGCCAGCCTCAAAAGGAAAGCAGCAAGGACCACCTCCTCCACCGTCTGATAGAAACTGTTTCAAGACAGCTGCAGCAAAACAACGGTTTAATGTTATTCGATCGAACAAACATTTAATACCTGAGAGGGGAATTATGCTGATGACAGAGGAATGCGATATTGGTATCGATACAGTGATAGCTGCCAGACATTGGGAGAAACTTATACAGGCGCCAGCTACCACAATGATTTCTATAATACAAGAATTTTATGCTAATGCACCTGATAGAGAGGGGACATTGGTGTGGGTGCAGGGCAAATGGGTACCTTTCAATGTAGCAGCGATTAATGAAGTGTATGGCTTACCGGCAGACACTTTGAACGAATATTACAATCTTCTACCAAGATTTGATCCGGAAGAGATATTGCAGACGTTGTGTGTTAATGGGGCTTCATGGATTTGTAATAACAACAGGCCCGTGAATTTGATGAAGACCACATTTAAGACCCCGGCTAAGGTTAGGTTATATTTAGTCTGTGCTAATTTACTTCCCTCCTTAGCTATTAATCGGGTTACTGTAGAGAGAGTTGTGCTAGTATACTGCATCATGAAGGGACTCCCAATCAATATTGGGACGATCATCTCCAGCTCTATCCGGTTAGTTATTGATAGAACAAATGTAGGTCTACCACACCCCACTTTGATTACAGAACTATGCAGACGGGATGGGGTTGTATGGGACAAGACCGAGCCATTGTTGAAGATGAAGGATCATATAGCAGTGAAGATGTTCACGTCCACCCCTTCTAAGAGGAGTAGGGCATCTACTGAGTCTCCTCCACCAGCTGCTGATCCTGCCAGTTCTGCCTAGGCCCCTACACGCCATGCAGATGCCCCACAGTCCTCTTCAACTGCTGCTGCGTCTCTCTCTACCACTTGGCACACCATGATGTATTAGATGGCATATATGACCCAGTGGATGCATCGTAAGGACCCGGATATGGCTGCAGCTTTTCCTCCTCCTCCTTGCACTTTGCCTTACATGGAGATGGCTTGCTGTGTACCTCCTGTGCAGCTGCCCTTGCCAGTGGGCTCTGCGGATGCTGATGATGATGATGATGATGAGGATGGTGGTGGTGATGATTTCACTGACTTTATTATGGAGGAAGAAATCTTTGGCGCAGATCTTTGAGTCCCGCTGTTTTCTATACTTCTGTTGTTTCTGTTTGAATGCTCCTGAAACTCAAACCTTTGTACCTCTGTTGCTCTTATGTTTTCTTTTTCTTCTGATGATGCATTACTCCTTACTGTTGGTTCACTTGTCCAATGCAAATCTATTTTTTTTTCTATAATTTCCAGACTAATTTTCTTCTTTTTTTTTCTTTGAATGCATGTGTGATGTGTTACTCTTCCCACATATACGTATCTATGTGCTCTTGAGGACAAGGCACGATTCAAGTTTTGGGGTATGTGTGTAATGTTTCAACACACAACAAAACAAAACAAATAGGGTTAGTTTTTTTGCAAATCTTAGTCCATTTTCTTTCATTGTCTTTACATTTTGCTAGATGCATGCATGTTAGAAAGCATTTTGCATTGTAGGTAGCACTTAGGATAGTTTGTTTCTAAAAGAAAAAATTTCTGAGTAACCTATGAAATTTTAATGTTCCTCTAGCATGATGAGACAAAGAATTAGGGTACGGTCTAAGGTCTGTGTCCTCGGTTTATCTAAAGTTTGATCTTGACAATACCTTGCAGTCTTAGGTAGTTTGAGATTTCGAAAACTGAGGAAAGTGAGGAGTGAAAACCAAACCACAAATGGAGAGAATTTCCCATAGACTCTTTAAATGATCAAATATGTCTTGAACACTACTTAGGAATGACTTAAGGAGGGAAATAAAGTAGGCCCTCATTGTTTAAGTTAAAGCCTAAAGGCCGGTCCCAGCATTTATAATCCTTTGTAGCCAATTTTGAGACTTGTAGCTTATTTTCTTGCTTTGAACCTAAACGTTAAATATATAAACACTCTTTCCTTTTATGAGTATCTCAGTTGGACCTATTTGTGTGCACTCATAGTTCTAATACTACCTATTTTGATAATGTGAAAGGAGGAGATGGTAACATTGACATACATATGATTTTGATTTTTGTTTCAGTTGTGAGAATGTTTCCTATATATATATATATATATATATATATATATATATATATGTATGTATGTATGTATTTCAAAAAAAAAGAAAGAAAAAAGAATAGAAGCATATTTATTTCTTTAATGTTGCAGTATTGTCAATGATAGATGAACTTTCCACTCTTGTAAAAGTGTACATTTTTAGCTCAATGAAGAGTGTATATGATGAGATAAGTTTGGGGGAGCTATAAAGACAAGGATGTGATCATGAACAAGGAAAATAAAGGATTGAATAGAAGGATCAAGCTAGATTGGAAAAATTAGACAAAATAGGTTGCTATTATTGCTATGAGTGGACACTTGAGTCAGATTTAAATTCCTACTATACTTGTACCTTGAGCCAGACCATGTTACAACCTAGCAAAAAGACAACTGATCCCAATTTCAGTTTGACCTTAGTAGTAGATAGACAGAGTAGAAAGTTGAAAGAATTTGTGTACTTCGGTATTAGGAAAGGATTTCTGTAGGTGGGATGGTGCTCGCAAAATAACTTACAAAGTCTAGGAGGATTGAGTTACTTATAGATGAATGGGTAAAGTTGGGAAAGAACAGAAGATAAATTGAAAATCTAGATAACCTGACTGACCCTAAAGAATTGTTAATGAGCCATGAACTAGAGGAATGGAAACAATTGAGGCTACAATGATGATTGAAATCAAATTCACCTTATGATGACAAGATCGTTTGTTTAAATTTAGAATTTTTATTTGTGGACGAACAAAAGTCTAAGTTTGGGGGTATTTGTTAGTTGCATCGCAAATTAACATTAGAACAGGTAAATTAATGCATTTTATAAGAAATAAGAGAAAATTGATTGAGGAATTGAATAAGTATTAGAATTAGCATATAGTTTAGAAGTTTGCACTGTTTAATTCCTTTTTAAGCATTGTTTTTAAAGTTTTTAAAGTTTTGATATTCTTTTATGAGGAAAGGATGTCTGGGAAAGGAATTGAGTATATTGCAGGATATAGGTTGAAGCATAAAGAAAGAATTCATCATGTGAAGGAAAACATGAGAAGATATCATGAAAAAACACCAGAAGATTGCGGTCCAACAACTGAAGATTGCAATAATTAAAGAAGGACTGCACCAGGAAAAAAACATACTAGTAACTGCGATCCATAAACTGGTCACCGCGGTCACCAAAATGGGATGAGCACAGAAATAGGATAGACCGCGGTAGGCAACAGGTGGATAATTTTGGGGTTCTGTCATATAAATTACTGACCGCAGTCACTCGAGTGATTATTAGGATTTTCATGTTTTTTAGGGTTTTTTTTAGTGCGGGACTATATATAGAAAAAGGGTGATTAGAGTCAAAGATACCTAATTGGGAAAGAAACCACTGGTGACGGCTGTGGAGCATAAAAACCTGTATTTCCAATGACGATTAAAGATTAATCAAAAGATTTGAGTATGTTTTACTTCTTTCAATTTAATTTCATGTTTTCCATTAAATTCATGTCTAGCTAATTAGTTTTATTATCTGGGATGTGATGTTCAATGCATAGTTTGTGATATCTAGTTGTGGTTATTGAGTTATAAACTCTATTCCATATTATGTGGACTTAATGCCTTATGTTTACTGGCCATAGAAATAACGAATCCAACATGTTAGTCTATCTCGGAAGAGAGGCCTAAAGGGTGGATGTCACAGTTTGGACTTAGACTGGTTGATTTATCGGGAGATTATTAACTAATCTAAGGGGTTGCACAGGGACTGTTGAACACAACACTTAGGTTTTTAAGTGAGCACCTCGGAAGAGGGCTTAATGAGGCAAATCTAGGGAATGTTGAAGTACCTTGGGAGAGGATTTCAACTATTGATGCAAAAACTCATAGTTTAAATAATTCATGATTAAAACGAAGGATCACAAATTATGCAGCGGCATTCACTAACCTAGACACGTTTCTGAATAGATTTCTTAATATTAAATATTGTTTTTGTTTAGAGAAGTTTCTAGCTTACAAATTAATTCAACTACATCAGTTAGAGTCTTGATAAAACATTAATCAGTAGCAAATTGCAATTTGAAATCACAAATCAACCCTTTTTCCCTGAGGACGATACCCGGTCTTACCGGTTTATACTTGAGCAAAACTGTACACTTGTAGGATTGGCAACAACTACTACGGTAATGCTTTTGTGCGTTATGTTCTTCTTCTGGTTATCCGGATAGCAAATCTCTATAATGGCTTCTATTCTAGTTACTGTGATAGGCTACTATGATAGTGAATGTCCATTGTTTTCTTTGTTTTTGCATTCTAGTTACTACGGTAGTGTTTTCTTCTACTATGGTAACCAATGGTGAATCCACGTTTCTAACTTCTCCAACCTTCTACCTCATGTACACACATCTCAAACTAACCTAAGCCTGCACAAACAACTAAAAACCTCTATCAGGCATTATATAACAAGTAAGGATAGACAAAGATGATATTGAAATTCTTAAAATGAATGGATAAACATGTAATGCTTAAAGAAATGCTTATGTACCTATTTATAATCAAATGAACCCATGCAAACATATATGCAATATGCCTACAACATACATAGTATACTATGCAACTAACAATTTCAAGTGAATTTTTGGTAGTTATTCAAGGGTGGGTTGAAGGGTTATTTAATAGAAAAATAGTAGGTCTTGGAAAGTCATAGGGACGTCCCATGGGTGGTCTCTCCATAGGCAAAAAACACATGTTCAAGTGGAAAAATGGCTAAGTTTGAGGGGTTTTGTGAGAGTTTTTTTTCATGGGCGTTGGGTTGATCTTGAGGACATCTTCAAGGGTTGCAAAGGTGCTAGAAAAGTGTTCTAATGGTGGCTAAAACATAGAGATTTTGGTGGCATTGGATAGTGGTTTGGCGAAGAAAAATAGAAAGAGAGGAGAAGAGTGAAGGAAATCATGACTTTATTCACCTTGAATGACTTCTTTCTTGATCTCATCGTGTTCCTCCTTGTACATCTCTCCTTAGTAGCTCTAGGGTGATGCGATGATGATGGAAATGGAGTAAAGATGATGAGTGCAAAGAGAGCAAAGGGGGTTATTTAACGATTTATGTATGGAGAGAATGGTGGCTAGTGTAGGGTTTTCTCTTGTGCCAACCCTAAAGTTTGTTCCCTTCTTCTCTTGGGCTATCGAAATGAGAGAGAGTGTATGATATTTTAATGAAATCCTAGCCCTTGATGTGTGTAACATCCTTGATGAGAGAATGAGTGGCAAGGGTATTGATTTTTTTCCTATTTTCACTTATTACATAATATTTCCTTGTTTCGTTAGATTCCTTATTCACTTTTTCTTTTAGAAACTTTTTAAATGTTAACTATTTTCTTTTTTCTCTTCTTATTGCCATCCTATTATGATGTAATTAAATAAGGATATTTTCATGTTGCTAATGATCAAGTATGATTCGGATTATGACATCTTTTGAATTCAAATTTTTGGTGCCTAATTTTTTGACATGATTCCATAGTCTTTAGTGTAACATAATTCTAGGAGACCATTGTTGAAAGTGTGCCACTTGTCTTAGTTCAATTTAGGGTACATTATTTTTTCATTAATTTAATATACATTATATTAATCTATGTGTAGATTATTACTAAACTATTATGTGTATTTAATCTTAATTTTAATTTTTCACTAAGTTGATCAGTTGTGATTATTTCCTTTAAAATATTATTTCTTTATTTCTTTATTATTATTATTATTATTATTTTGAAGCAAAAAGTGACAAATTGATGAGGTTTGAATGGATCCTAGTGTTTTAAACACTCTGTTTTAACCAATTGAGCTAGTAGGTCATTCTTATTTCTAAAATATTTATCATTATTATTATTGCTCTTGAGTTTAGGTTTGATGTTTTATTTTACTCAAAACCTAACGTGTGACACCTCCCCGGACCCCCCAGACCGGAACCCGAGTCCACTCGTGCGCGCGTCACGTGGGGCCAGCGCTTCTACTAGCGCTCCCGTCAGCTCTCTGCTGTGCGCGCGGGACTCTCGATCTCTCTGAGGGGCCGATCCGC
>JAJIYU010021437.1:0-10036 GCA_030144865.1 Tinospora cordifolia | reverse complement strand
GCACGCCCGCGCTAACGTTGGGAGTTTCCCACCATAACAATAGAAGAAGACAGAAGTAAATGCAAGGTTTTGTAGGTGCCAAAAATCTAATTAAGGACACGAGTTAGTCACCTTGTATTAAATTCGTGCTAAAACCTAACTTGACATCAACTATTTAGGTTCATCATTTTAAAATTTTCAACCCAATTTAATCTATTTTTGAATCTACTCAATCAAAATAGCTTATGTTATTCAGATTGATCAAGTACTTGGATTAAGCTTCATATTTTACATGTAATTTATTGATATAAAATCTTTTGTCATTCGTCTTTTGTTATTCATTTATGCATGGTTTAGAGATTTAGAAAACTTTTCACTTATTTTTATGAAATAATTATTTTTTCTTAATATTAGGTATTAGTAGAAAGTAATAATACTTTGTCAAATAGTAGTATATAGATCTGAGTTTATAGGCCTATACTGTGACCCAACACAAACTAAATCAGGTGGGGTATTTTAGAATCCAACCTAACTCAAATAATCAATTGAAGTCAACCCAAACAAACCAAAAAGTTTGATTTAGTTGGTTTGGTCGAGTTAATGAACATCCCTATAGTTAGAGAAATTAGCTTGAAAAAGCTTTTACAAAATGCTTCTTGTACAAAAATGCATATTCGGCAACATCTCTACTTCTAATGATGAAAAATTAACTTTTTGTTTTTGGCAAAAATGGACTAGACTAGCCTTTCTTAAAGACACTTTTTTTTTCAAAAGAACTAATTAAAAAAAAACATTTTTGCTAAAGTTGTACCACAAGGGTCGTCATTTTAATATAAAACAACTTGACACACTTAATTAGGTGTGTGTAATAATTGTTCATTTGATTAGCTAAGTAACTAATAACCTAACCAAAGAAAAAGAAAAGAATAAATAAATGCACGCTTTGTTGGAGCGAAAAACCAAATAAAAGATAGGAAGATTCATTACTCAAATTGTACTGAGTTAGTCAATCCTTGCTAGATGAATTTAGCCCGAAGCAATTGCCTCATGACTACAAGGCAAAGGCTTTGTAGCTTTCTCTTAACCCTTATTAAGAGGATGAGTCTAAGACAATAAGACCCTTGATCGAGGTGACAATACCTCAATGTAAGTGTTGATCAAACAAACAAGGTTTAGATGAGCTAATTTACAAGCTCGCTCACTGTGCCTATATCATCTCAAATTTCTTTGAGTACCTTCCTATTATTTTTGTTTGAATTAAAATTCCTTCATATTTTTTAGGTTTGTTTTTTCCCCTAAAAAAGTTGTTAAAACATTTTAGACAGCATAGTAATGTCCTCATTTTCAGTCTTATTTTTGAAGGCATTTTGAAATTTGGTATTAACAAGTAAAGCTATAAAGTTCTTGTTTAGTCATCAACTTTGGCCTACACTTGGTTATATGTAGTCAATTTAAGCTCATAGACTATCATTGATCCACTTTATTTTATTATTTGCCTAGGTTCGACGGCTAAACCTTTTTACAAAGATTCAGAGGGAAAAGTATAATATTTGTGGGAGACTCGCTTAGCTTGAATCAATGGAAATCTTTGATTTGCATGCTTCACGTCACAGATCCGATAGCCAACTACACCCAAGTTCGAACTCAAGGAATGTCCACGTTTACAATGCTAATAAGTTCTATCTTGTTTTACTATTTTTACTTTTCAATCTTTAGGATGATTAGAAAAATAATAAATCATGATACATGCATGCATTAGATGAGATTAGGGGAATAGATTTATGAGCATTTGGTTTGCACAAATATAATTGGGAAATTTGAAGATCTTCACGTTTAGTTTTTTATTTTTATTTTTTACTATGTATATATAAAATAGTGCTTAAAAGCATAGAAAAACATTAAATATGAGTCGTTATAATAGTAATTATTTACAATTGATAAGTTCCAGATGTTCTAGGGTAAGTTGTTTTTAATTAAAAGAAAAGCTTTTAGAAAAAATAGAGATATACTATGACAAAAACAAGGAGGCATGGAAAGAATAAAGAATCAACAATTAAGCCAATGTATTTGCATTGATTTATTCTTTATCTATATGTATATATAAAAATAAAATAAAAGTAAGCAGAGAAAGGGTAAATAGATATGACCCATATGAATGTATAATGCATTTGGAGGATTACGATATCAAAGTGATGCTGACCTGCAATGCACTTCTAGTGGATGTCATTCCAGAAAAGGAAGGCCGAGTTTTGAAACTAAACTCTATCCAATAGAGTGCCCAACAATGGCTAGGAATCGACATGTTGATCTTCAATACGTGGCATTGGTGACTCCATACCAGAAGAAAACAACCGTACGTCATTTTTCATTTAAATGTGTATATATATAAGTGTGTGTGTGTGGGGTGTACGTAATACTTGAGTACTGATTGCTGCATGGGGATTGATCTTGTGGCATAGATGGGACTTAATTGAAGAAGGCGGCAAGATGTACCAAGACATGGATTGTTTGGTGGCTTATGAAGGCGTTGACCACGTTGGGTCAATGGGTTGACTCCATCATTGACCCCTCCAAAACTAAGATCTATTTCCAAGGTGTTTCACCTGAACATGACAAGTAAGTTCCACGAGCAACCCAAATACCAAGTTTAGTAGCATCAATTTCTATGTAGATAAGTACATGAAAAGATCTATTTATTGATGAAAAAAAAAAAAAACAAATGCCTTGTTCTTAATATACTATTTTTTGTAATTTAAAATAGAGGGGCTGAGTGGGGAAAGCCGAGTGCCAATCACTGCTTGGGGCAAAATGTGCCATACAATGGGTCTGCATTTCTCGGTGGTTCTCATCTGGCTCAAGTGGTACTGAAGAAAGTGCTGAGCAAAATGTCCAAACCAGTTCATTTGCTGGACGTCACCAACCTCTCACAACTAAGAAAAGATGGGCATCCATCAGCTTATGGCTTTGGAGGCTGGAGAGGCATGGATTGTACTCATTGGTGCCTTGTTGGTGTTCCCAACACTTGGAACCAGTTGCTCTACGCAACCCTTTGAACCAAATAAATAAATAAATAGCGATTAAAAATTTTTATTGATCAACATTTCTATTCGCATTGATTTAAATTTTTTATTGAGAACCAGTTCCTTTACGTATAATCTATTATATATACATAATGATTATTATATATATTTATTGGATGATGATTAATTGTCATCCAATGTCAAAATGTTGGTGGAACAAAAAAAGGTGCCATTCAGTTTCTAGATATCTCTAGAGCAATGGTTTTCCTCTCATTTTTGCATGGAAGACATTTTATGTGATGATTTAGTCATTATTATTAATAATAGTTTGACAATATTGAAATATTCTAATGTGAGAGAAACTCAGTTGCAGTCTACTCATCCAGCTACACCCACGTTCTAGAAGACAATTCCCTTAATTATTTAGATGGCTCGATTGCAAGTTGTTTGAAATCGTAAATTAGAAGCAAACAAGAATGTATTGGGTAGTACTAGCTAATATAATTGTGCAATCTGTACCTCAGGAAGATATAGTTAAGTACAAGCTTCAACTTAGTTTCTTGAATTAAGTTGAGATTTTTTTTTTAATATCAAGTGACAATCGTAGAGTGCTTAATGCCAATGGCACCATCACCTTTAATTGTATCCTCAGACTTCAGTTGCAGGACATAGCAGTGCACAACTTCTTCATGGAAATAATACATTTCAAATGTAATTGACCAAGGAATCATCTCCAATGAATTAAAAAAACTTTGACGCTTGGGGTCCCACACCCTGATTTTCACGCTTAATTAATTACATGCACAGTAAACTCTCAGCAGTCACGTAATTAGAATGTGAGTTTTTATTAATTTTAAACAATTCCCTGACAGTTAAAACTTGAATATAAGGACATCATCTACGCCTAACTTTCTGGACTAGTAATTTCAATTCAACTGTAATTAATGTCGCCATATTACTCATTAATTAATATGAAAGTGAAACAAAGTTTCTCTAAACCAGCCTGAATAATATATAAGCTGAGATCAAAATGTATTTATACTATTCAAAATTTACATAAGCCAATAGGCCTATTATACATGGCATACACTGATACATCATTATATTGGTCTCTGTAACGGAATGTTAACTAACTGCTCCTCTGTTTTGCTATTACTTTATTCTCTGCAACTCCTTTTTGTTACTCTATTTTCCTGTTATACACTATGCCTCTGCTACATTCTTAATGTCCTACTCTCACATTCCCCCTCAATTGAATGAGTGGAGGATACACATGAAGACTATCCCGAAGAAATACAAACCGAGAAGGAGACACAACCTTTGTCAAACCATCAACAAGCTAATCAGTAGAAGGAACATGACAAACTTCTAAAGAGTGATTTAGGACCATATAACAAACAAAATGAAGATCAAGCTTTGTATTTAGTGCACGTATGAAAAACAACATTCACTAATATGGCCGGAGCACTTGTATTATCCCAACACAGTAGAAAAACACCACGAATCACAACCTACAATTCATGCAACTATGACTTTAACCAACACACCTCAGTCGTAGCTTGAGTGAGTGCCCTGTATTCAGATTCAGCATTTGAATGAGCCACAATTTGTTGTTTCTTGGATTGCCATGAAATCAGACAATCACCCAAAAACATGTAGTAGGCACCAATAGGTTTACGATCATCAATAGAACAAGCCTAATCAATATTAGTAAAACAATGAAAAAGGAATGAAGCAGATTTGCAAAAATGTAAACCATGATCAATAGTCTCACTAAGATACCGTATAAATACTTTCACAACTTTCCAACAAGCAATGTATGGTGTCTACATGAATTGACTGAGCTTGTTTGTGATAAATGAAATATCAAGTTGTGTGAAGGAAAGATATTATAGAGCGCCCACAACACTTCTGTATAATGTAGCATCACTGAAAATTTCACCATCAGTTGTAGAGAGCTTCTTTCCTAAAGTAGCAGGTGTAGCAGTTGGATTAAGATTTGGTAAACCAACTCTAGTAAGTTGATCTCTGATATATTTGGATTGATTAAGATACATACAAAAGGAATCCCGATAAACTTCAACCCCCAAGAAATAGTGTAGTAAGCCAAGATCTTTCAATATAATTCGCCATGAAGTTGAGAAATAACATATGAGATTTTTTAAGCATTTGAATCAGTAACTAGTATGTCATCAACATAAACAAGAATAAAAACAGAATTTGTGCCATCGTGTTTTTAGAAGAGTGATAAACTAGCCTTGGAATTTAGAAAACTTCATTTCAATAAAACCTGCTTAAATTTGTCATACCATGCACATGGGGCATGTTTCAGACCATATAGAGCCTTGTAAAGAAGACAAACATGATCTGAATACTTAGCATAAAAAAAGCTTTCAGGTTGAGTCATGTAAACTTTTTCCATTAAAGAACCATTTAAGAAAGAATTATTGACATCCAATTGATGAATATGCCATTCAAATGAATAGCTAGAGCTAACAAAATTCGGACGGTAGTAGTCTTTGCGACAGGGCTAAATGTCTCACCAAAATCCAAACCTAGAGTTTGATGAAACCCTTTGGCTACTAATCAAAGTTTATGTTTGTGAATCGAACCATCACTGTTATGTTTAAGCTTGAACACCCACTTGTTTCCAATGACATTCTAAGTAGTTGACTTGGGTATCAAGGACCATGTATGATTTTTCATTAAGGCAGAGTATTCTTCATTCATGGCATTACGCAATTCAAGAACATTGGAGGCTTCCTTCACAGTAGCTTGTTCAAAGGAAGGAGTAGCTATTGATAGCAAAACTCTGGGCTTGAAGATACCACTTTTTGCACTAGTAACCATAGGATGGGATGGAGCAATAGATTCCTACTGACTTGATCTAATAATAGGTGCAGGATCAGGTGCAGGGGTAGGTGTAAGGGCAAGTGTAGGAGGAGATAATTGAGTAGAACCTTGAGAAGAAGAAGATAAATGAGGCCTTCATGATTGATGCCCAGGTAAGGAAGGTCCATGATCAAGTCTAGATAGAGGAAGAAATGTAATAGAAAATGGTATAGCAGGAGGCATAGTAGCAGAGGGTTCATGAGATTAAGTCTTGAAAGGAAGCACTATTTCATCAAATATAACATTGGCTGAAATATACCTTATGTCTATCCTAGTGAGGCATATATAACCTTTATGGACTAAAATGTAGCCACTAAACATGCATTTTTCAGTTTCAAATGAAAGATGAACTTGTATTTTTGATCTGGTGTTAAACTGTAATACCTAAAATTTTAGTCACGTAATAGTTGTAATACCGAAAATTTTAGTGACGTAATAATCAAAATTTGAGTTTAAAACACATATACGTATATATTTAAATATAAACACACACACACACACACACACACACACACACACACACATATATATATATATATATTTATCATTGGTATACAATTAATTAGGTAGTAGGAAAGTATAAAGGAATATACATTGATTACTGTAACACCCCAATTTTCGACTGGACCTCTGTTCACGTGTTATGTCAAATGTGGATCGTCATCCGATGAAAATCGAGATGCTACGTTAAGTTTCGTTCTATTCAAAATCTTTTTCTTTAAAGTTCAGTTCAAAATCCTTAGTTCTCAAGTCAAAGTCTATAAAAATATCATGTGCAAGATAGAAAATCATAATAATTCTTTCAAATAAGTCATAAGTAAAGTAGGGGAAATAATTTTAAAAACTATTTAGTTAATCCAAAATCGTTAAACAAGTAGGATTATTTAAAGACAAAATGGCAGAGTTAACACCACCGTAAATACATTAAACAATCCAGTAAAAATACATAAAATATGACTCTCAAGTCACCTATCCCGGACAACCTCCCCATGAGGTGTCCAATTTAGAGTGCAAGTCTTCTGAAGTAAGTCAGCATACTCGACGTCCAAGTGTACCTGAAAAATATAATGGCTGAGCTCGAAAGCCCAGTAATTGAACCTACACATCACATGCATTATACAGACCCAATCCAAAACATTACAAACGCTTTCGAACATTAGGCATTTCAAACATTCATTTAATCTTGGTAGAAGTCAAAACCAGAAGAGGATTGAGATATCTCTCAGTATTCCCTATAATCCAATCCAATCACAATCATAGAGGCCTCAGGTGGTACCATCTAAAATCAATCATGTCTCAGTATCACAATCCAAGAGAGGGTACTTATCTAGATTCATACTGTCTCTCAAAGACTTCGAGCTGTCGCAGGCAGCTCAGAGTAGGAATACCTACAATCCGCCTTGAGGCTCGTCAATCGTACTCGTACGTAGATTCTTAATAAACCATCATCTTATACTTTTCGTTTTACAAATGATCTCAATCACATCAATCATCATACAATTTCACTAGAACATATGATCTGAACCATACTTGCAAATTCACATGATAAGGTGCATAAATGAACAATGGAATCTAAATACACAATTGCTTAGTCATGCATGCCATAATTGAGTGAATCTAAGTGCAGATTAGGTCATAACTAATTATGCATGGATTAAATAGTTCATCACACATTATATATATCATTCAAGGAAGTCAAACAATTTCAATTCAATTTCCAAGTAAAATTTCAATAACTTAGTACTATTCAATCAAATATTTTGAATCTTAAATCCGTATAATACAAGTGAGCAAGGAAGTCACGCCCACCTGATTCTGTCGTTCCTTAGGGCGACCTTGCCTTTCCCTGAATAATCTGACATTATCGCATTATCAAAACTGATATTTAGAAATGAATAACAATCTTCTCAGTTTCTATTCCATATTAAATCTAGTCTACGACATTCTCAAACTTAAATAGTCTCTAAATTAATTATAAGGTTTAAATATTAACTTTCGCAAATTTTGAGTTATCACTACCTTTTTGGAATTTCATATAATTAAAATAAAAGTCTTTCTAAGTTTTTCGAATTTCTTAATCCGTTATTAAAAACTTTAATAATTAATTTCTACACTTCTAAGATTTATTCATTTCTAAAGAAGTTTATTTAGATCTGAACAATTTGTTTAAAAATATTAAAACTTAAATTAGGTTCTAAAAATAAATAACTTATGCTCAATAAATCTTATTTCGCATAAATAAGATTTTTATGTCTAATTTGAACTAAGCTTTAAAATCTTCTAATTTGAACTTAGAATTTGAACTAAGATTTAAAATGTTCGCATAAATAAGATTTTTATCACTTAAACTTCTCTAAGTTCCTCTTTTAAAATAAATTATTCGTCTTCAAGATATTAAGTCTAATTTATGAATTTCTTAAATTCTAAGTTTCAATTTAAAATAGTCTCATCTCAATACTTTCTCTTAACTGATTTAATAAATTTCTACTTGCATAAGAAATTCTAATATTTATTATTTACTTCTAGCTTCTAAAAATTTGGGTTTCTAACATTCGAATCTCCACAATTTAAATAATTCTATTCATATCGTAAATAAATTAATTACGAATAAAATAAGACTTCTAAATATTATAAATTTAGTTTTAGGGCCTAAAATTTTATTCTTTTCTTATAAAAATTTTATACTTCTAAAGGTTTATTTTTCCTGTTTTCAACTAATTTGAATCATTAAATTTTAACTTCTAATATTAATTAAAACTATTAATGTGTTGGAAAACTAATTTTCCAATCATAATTTATCAAATTAATTAATTTAATTTTTTTTACAATAATTAATACTCATGTTCAATAATTAATAAAAAATTTAATATTAAATTTATTTGATTTAAATTATTAAATAAATTTTCTAAAATAACTTATGTAATTGCTTTAATTAATTTTTATTTAAATAAAAAAATTATAATATTTTCTAATTTCATTTTGTTTTCGTATATAACATCATTTCAAGATAAATTTAAAACTATCTAAAATTAAAAGTCCAAATTTTTACCTCGCATCTTCCTCTTTGCGCGCACGACACTAACGATGAATCCTATCTTCTTGTTCGATCATCATCTTCCCGGATTCAATTCGCACGTCACTAGAAAATTAAATCACTACAAATCTGGAAATGCCCACATCAAGGGTAAAATTTCCAACTCAAATTTGAAACTGACCAGGAATCTTTCAGAAAACCAAGTCTTAGTTTTCTTCTTCTGTTTTCATTCCAGGCCGAACGAGCACCAATAGGAAATTGAGTCTTGCTTTCCTCTTCGACACCCCAAAGATCCAATCCTTCTTCTCTTGTTTGTTCCAGTTTGCATCCCCAAAATTCAAAATTTGCTTCTTCTACTTCCACGGACCGCACCAGCAGTTTGTTGCAAACCACCACAAGTCACCTTCTTCTTCGTCCAGAACTCAGCAGCCCAAATCGTTGTCCAATCCAAAATCACAGCCACACCAACAGCTCGAAGCAGCAGCAGCTACCGAGTGTCCTCCTCACACAACAGAGCAGCCTGCACCTTGTTCCTCTTCCTCGGTTAGCAGCAGTAGCAAGCATCACAAAACAGAGCATTGCTCTGTTTCCTCTTCCTCGTTCAGCAGCCATAACAGCAGCACCACCAACCATAACAACAGTAACACTGCAACTGCCCGTTCATGCATTTCCAACAGAGCATTGGCAGCAAGCTTCTTCTTATTTCTCATTCCTCTGTTTTCCTCTTCATCTTCTTCGTGCTACTAGCTCTCGGCAGCAGCAACGTGACTGAAAAATCAGCCAGGCCGGCCGTCTTCCTTCCTCTGTTCAGCTCATCCCTTGTTCGTTCGGTCGTGGTAGCAGCAGCAGCTACAATGGCAGCCGTAACTGCAACAGAGCACGGCAGCAACGACAGAGCACGGTTGCTCTGGTTGCTCTTCTTCCTGTCCTCTATTCTCCTCGTCCGTGATCACCAGCACCAGCAGCAGTTAGCTGCTCTCTTCCCTTCCACTGGTTCCAGTAGCAGCAGCTCCTTCATTATCTGCTTCTTCTTCCCTTCGTCTCGGTCTAGAACAGAGCAACCAGAGTGCTCTGTTCTTCGTTCTTCTTCTAGCTACCTCGTCTTCTTTCT
>JAJIYU010021436.1:0-10044 GCA_030144865.1 Tinospora cordifolia | reverse complement strand
TTTAATATTATTATTTTATTTTTTAATAAAATTATTACACCCAAATAAAAATTATAAAAAATAATTTGATCTCTTAAATCTTTAAAAAATAAGTACAATGTATATATAAATATTAAAAAAGTAGATCTTTTAACAACATAAGTTGTTAGCTCATTTGGTTAAAGTTTAAGATAATAACCTAAATGTCATGGGTTCAAGTCTTGGTGAAGCCAACATTTTAGTTAAGTTATTATAGAATTTATTAAATGTGTCTAAACGGGTCATAAACAGGTCACCCGTTTATTTAACGTGTCATGTTCGGGTTTACATGTCATGACCCGATTAATAAACGGGTCGTGTTCGGGTTGACATATCATGACACGATTAATAAACGAGTTGACCCGTTTATGACCCGTCGACACGAATTGCCACCCTTAGTTTCAGCTACACCATGTGAGTCATAAAGATAATCAATGTGCTAATTATCTCACAAACTTTGTGATCACTCACAAAAATGACTACCAATTACTTGCTTTTCCACCTATGGGACTGTTAAATCTTCTAGTTGTTAATGCTTCTAGTGTTCTCTTTATGCGGCCTTAATGGTTGAGTTTCTTCTTGTTAACCCAAAAAAAAAAGTGAGTGTAAAAGGAGAAAAAGTTAATGGTCAATTGCTAATAAATTAATTATATATATATAGGAACTAGTTGGAAGATGCATATGGTCTGAGGCCAGCTTAAGAAAATAATCAAAAGATATTTGTTTACACTTTTTTATATATAATAGTACTCTAAATCTGGTTTATGCGCTACACATGCTTATATATTTAAAAATGTCACTTCCATTACAAAAATAATATATATATATATATATATATATATATAATAAAAAAAACTAATGCCAGCAAGAAGAGTAGTAGGTAAAGCAGATTTCTAATAGAAACATAACAAGTCAATCTAAGCAATGTCTTAATTTATTTATTTATTTATTTGTTTATTTATTTAATTATTTATTATTATTATTATCATTATTATTATTATTATTATTATTAAACTCCAAGTATAGTAGTTGAAAACATGGGTACATGACAAATTAAGTTTCAATATTCAGACTTGCAATGTTTTAATGGTTGGATGGATAGGTCAGAGGTATAGCTAAGGTTTTGGTGGAAGCACAAGGTTTTAATCCTCTTAGCGAGGCTTCCGTAATTAGTCGTAGCTTATTGTTACTAAGTGTCGTTCTTGATACGATGGAGCAGGCAGAAGTAGCATCTGAACTGCGCCTCCTGTGCAACTACGATGGCGAGAACCACATCGTTTCAGTGGATCGCAGCTGCTCTCTGTCACAACTCCGCAGCCGCCTCTTCTCCACCTTTTTCGAAGGCGAAAGTGAAGGCAAAGGTGGCCGCTCATTCACTCTCAAATACCAACTTCCGAACCACCAAGGCCAGGAAGACCTTTTCATCAACATCAAATCCGATGACGATCTCAAGAATATGATCCACGAGTACGATAGCAGTTTAGCCACCGCCGCCACCGGCTCCTACCAGCATATCCGCCTGTTCCTCTTTCCCTCAACTGTGTCTCCGATGCCAGCTCCAAGGCTCACTAGCTCAAGTGGTGTGAAGAAACCTCCCAGGAAGTCTGTGGCGGCAGAAGGTGCATTAAGAAGAAGTAATTGATTACAGTCCGTGAACAGAGGAAGATTGGTAGTATTGAAGATGGATGAGGATTGCGCACGCCATCAATCAATGGTGTATGAACTGGGAGGAAATAAATTGTATTCTTCAACGTACTATTTTGACTACTTGTTTGTGTTGGAGAAATTATTTCTTTCAAACTTGGTTTCTCTCTCTCTCTCTCTCGGCTCCATAAGACCACTCTCCAACACATTATTCAACGAAGTTGAAACAACAGATAACAAGTTGTCAAAGTTTACTTGCTTGTCACTGGTGTAAGGATAACAAAACAAAAATAAAACCCAATGAGCAGTTTTTTAAGCATCAAGTAGCAACCGTTAACCATGATAGGAGATGACACAATTAGGGATTAAACTGCAAGAAAGAGGGGAAAAAGCCATTGCTTGCAGAAACATGCTAGTCTATAGCACAACATCTCCATAAGCGATTTCGAAGTTCACCGCCTGTGCCTCTGCACGAAGGCGGAGTTCTAAGCGTCCTCCTCGGTGAGGCCGAGAGAGAACTTGGTGATGATGGCTCCGGTAATGGCGAATACGACCAGGAATGGCCAGTTACGGTTCCACTCGCGCATAAAGAACATGGGCCATGGATGCTGTTGCGTCTCTTCCTCTCCCATCTTTTTCTTTTCTCTTTTGGGTGGGTGTTTGAGCTGCAGACAGAACAAACACAGAGACTTTGAGGTAGGCAGGGGCGATCTAAGTCGTCCGGCGATGACAAAGATCTACAAAACAATGTCAACAGTGATTTTAGCCGGTCAAATGGCCGGCTGAAACTCAAAAAATCAAAAGACATCAAACTTGGTTTGACACCATTGGTGGAGAAAATATATATATATTTTTTTTCAAACTTGTTTTCTCGCTTTTTTCTCTTACAGAAGATATATATATATATAGTCTTTATTTAATTTGATTATTGAACATGACGGCTAGTGAACATCAGTTGCTATTGCTGCGGCCAGTTATTGTTTGTTATGGCCGCTTACTGCTGCAGCGGTCCTACTAGCCGTCCTATGGTAGGTGAATGATGATATGGTAATCTAGATTATGTTTCTATCAGTATGATTGTAAGCGTGCAATTTTATCGATTGTTTCCTCCTTGTTTTGCTGTACTAGGTACATTGGCACCCTCGATTAAGGATTGGAATTTGGAACCTAAAAAATAAATTATTAAATTTTTTAAAAAAGGTAATCTAGTACGTGCAGAGATAAGTGAATCCACTGGTGTACATGGAATCATCTATGCAGGCCTAAAATGGAGGGTGGATTGGGCATCCGAGATATGGAGGCAATGAATGAGGCCCTATTGGCAAAGCAATGCTGGCGCATAATCAAGAACCCTCAAGGTACTCTCGCTGAACTTCTTAAGGCCAAGTATTACCCAGATTCATCCTTCCTAAAAGCTAATATTGGTAGACGGCCTTCATGGGGGTGGCGGAGCCTCCTTGTGGGCAGAACTCTTCTGAAAAAGGGCCTCAGATAGAGGGTTGGATCAGGTGACTCCATCAACATCTGGCAAGACCCCTGGCTTCCAAGGCCTATTACTTTCAGAGTAACTTCTATCCCGTCTCAGAGATACAACAGAGTCAACGAGCTTATATTGCCGAATTCTGGTGAGTGGAATATGGAGTTGCTGAGACAAGTTTTCAACCAGGAAGACTTGAAGATTATTGCCCAACTCCCAGTAAGTAGAAATGGATGCCTAGACAGAATTGTTTGGCATTTCACGGAGAACGGAGAATACTCAGTTAGAAGTGGCTATCATCTAGCAAAGGAGAAGAATTTCATTACATCTGCTGCTGGTGCAAGTTCATCTGTACCAAGTAGGGATAATCATATCAAGGAAATCTGGGAAAAGATATGGTCCCTCAATACCTTAAACAAGATTAAATTCTTCATTTGGAGAACTTGTAACAATTTCTTAGCTACTCATCATAATCTTCCAAAAAGAAAAATACATACAACTGCAGAATGCCAAATATGCCATCAAGACAGGGATGACATAGTGCATACCATATTCAGATGTGAGTATGCTAGAGCATTTTGGTTTGGTTCTCCTATTAATCTAGATTCCAGGGGGTTGGCTAACGAGAGTTTCAAGGAAACCTGAGCACAACTGATCTGTTGGGCAAGAGATCACAATGCTGATGACACATTCTGGCAATGGATTGCTTGGGGAACATGGAGATTATGGAAGAACAGAAATGGAAGTGTTTTTAACAAAGCTTTCCCTACTCCGGACAAGGCAATTGAGATGGTGGGCTGTCAAATTGGGGAATTTACTAATGCTAGGAACAACCTGATGAATCTTGGGGACCGAACAAACACAGAAAGGGAAGGATTCAACAACCCACCCCTCGCCCTGTTCACGGATGCTGCTCGAGACCCTATTTCTGGTATATCTGCTGTGGGATGGGCTGTAATATCTAATGGCCAGATAATTAAGAAGATGGGATGTGAATTTATTGGAGTCACTAGCTCAACTGAAGAAGCTGAAGCCCGTGCTATAAGCATTGGCATAAAGGAGATGGAAGAACCAGCAGGTGCGGTTGTTTTTTCTGATGCAAAGAAGGTAGTCCACAGTTTAAATCTTCCTCAAAGCGTTTCTGCATCAATAGAACCAATTCTCTTCGATATTCGCTCGAGTGCATTAGACGCAGGGGTGGTGTTTGCCTATGTATCTAGAACAAACAACGAGCTGGCCCATAACTTGGCCAAGTCAAGTCTTCAGAGCGTGTCCAGTAGAAGCTGGGAGGATAGAATGCCCATGCATCTGGGTTCCCAGACAGATTTAAAGCGGCTACTTCCTAATAACTCCCACGTGGGACTTCATTTGTAATCTTCTTCCTGCTTGTTTTGACCAAAAAAAAAAAAAAAAAAAAAAGGTAATCTAGTAAATTTAGATTATGGAAAGTTGTGAAACCCAAATTTAGGCTACAAAAGCCATTAATCCAGGTTTCAAAACTCAGAGTTATCGATTTTGTGGTTGTACAAAAACCATACGTAAGAGAATCTTTGAGAGATCAAATGGATCTTTCTTGCTTAAAATTTGTGGTCAATCTCTCTCTCTCTCTTTTTTTTTTTGTTTCTTTCTTCTCCTTCTTCTCTCTATCTTGCTCTCTTATCTTAGATAGATTTCTTTCACTTCAATTTAAAGAAGAATTAAGGGTGTTAAAGAGAGTAGAAGAATTTCCAAGACATGCTAAATTGGAGGGAAAAATGACGGATCTTTCATGAAGAAATGGTGCCACAACACCATGATTTGCATAGATTTTGCCACCTAACCTAAGATTTAGACACCTAACAAAATAATCAACACTTGTAATCTTCCTTTCAATAATTCATCATTTTGGTGTCTTGAGCGGAGGAGTGTTGAGTTAATCTCCTAATTACTGCACTTCTCCTTTTTTCCCACTATATATCGTGCACCCAAAACTGTTAATCGACACATCATAGCGATGACTACTTCCATTGCAATGCCTGTGATCACAGTTACGCATTTATTTGTTTAATTGCCCACACATAATATTATATTTGAATGCATATGTAACCCAAATCATGAGATATTAAATAACCCATAATGAAATTAAAATAATTATTGTATGTTAGTTAACACATCAATACATATATAACTTGTATAGAACGGTGCACTGAAAGTTGGGTTCCTCACGTGTCACCTCCAACTCTAACACCAAATTTTACATCATTTCGGTACTACACTAATACTAAATAATAACTTCTTCTTTAACTTATTTATACTATTTCTAATACTAACGTAAATATAAGTTCTCTAAATATTCTTTTACTTTTATTTTTTCTGCTATTTTTTAAAAATATATGTTTTCACACATAAATGTTAATTAACATGTTTAATAATTAATTAATAATATAACATAAAATTAAAGTAATAATTTAATGGCCAATAAATAAATAATTATTAATTATAATTATGTGTTTAATATAATAAACTTAAAAAATAATGCATTAATTATAAAATTAAAAATATAATATTACTTGCCAAAAACTATTATAGTCATCGTAAAAAAAAAAAAACTCAATAATCAGAGCTGTTATATTTATTCTACAAATAATCAATTAATGTATTTTATAGCTTAAAGCAAGCATTCACAGTCCCAATCTAATATATTGCATAATAAATTGTTGAAATTAGACACTTTTGTTATTGGCTATTTTGGCATCTATAGTTGATAATTCCCTTGTTTATTGATTAATTTGAATAGTTGCATAAAAATCACATACATCACTGATCACCATATTATGCATGATAAGGCATGTGGTCATGATGTTATGCAACACATCTTTTTTCAACAACATATTGATTCGGCCCCAATAACAAATTGTTTGTTAGGATCTTATTTAATTGGCAATATTTGTCGCAAATCAGTTTTTCTTTAAAATGTTCTGTCCTGTTTTAATTTCTTTCCAGATTTGGTTTTATTTCTGAAAATTCGTTTTCTGGATTTCTTTCTTGTTTTATTTGGTAACATGATTTCAGCTTAATGGTCCATCATCTTTCATGTCAAGTTATTCTTTTGATTTCAGTTTCCTTCTTTATAAGATAATGGATTTGTTTGGTAATCGAATTATTTCTATGTTACTAAGATTATCAATTGTTGCAATAGTAACAGCTCATCTTTTTTTGAAAAACTTCTTTTTGAAGCACCTGTATTAACAGTTGTATTTCTTTCTTCATTAAGATTGTGTTTTCACAAATCCAGAAACATTCATTCATTTGTTTTTCTGAATCTAGGAAAATAGGAATGTTTTCCTTTTCAAACAAATCGTGCATTTTGATCTCATTCTTCTCAAATCGAAAGGATTTACAGGATATGGAAACTTTTCACGATTTACTTCTGTTCTGGACAGGTTTCTGGATTTCAGCGAGACTGTCGCAATAGAAGAAGCAACAGATTATCAGACAGTCTGCCTAGAAAGATTTTCTAGAATCTGGTTCTCAAAAGGAAAGATCGGTCTCTACATTCTATTTAATCCCAACCTTGTCTGAAGCCAGGGATTATCACTCAAGCACCATTTGATGACTTCTATACATTGTTAAGAATCTTGGTTGTTTCCTATTGACTGTTTCTGTGTGAGTGATCAAGTGAAACAACAGTGCTCTGTTCCAGCAATCACAGTAGGTTCTGTTGAAGGTTGCTGAAAACTAGTCTGTTTTTTGAAGTAGCTATTGTTTTTTTGTAAAGCCACTTCTCTGAAGAGTAGTGTCGTGTGCTCACTGTGTGGTTGTGTATCTGTCTTTTCTATAGTGGATTCTTGAACTGGGCAAGGCCCTGCAGACGTAGGTGGTTGGCACCAAACTGCATTATCATATTGTGTGTCACCTCCTTGCTTTTTACGCTTCCTGTTTCACTGCAATTGTGCCCTTACTGTGACTCCAATAATTTCATTGTCAAATTGTTATTAGATAAATCCAAATGCACATTCAATATCTATCCTACATGCTTCTTTTTTTTTGATGAATAATTTGAATAATAGTGAACCATTTTAGTATATATTATAAACGAAATAGTAACTCATATTACATTTTTTTTATTAAATAACATAATGCATGGGATGAACAATTCCAAGTGCTAAAATAGAAAAAAGATGTGACAACTCCCATACATTGATGTTATTATTAGTTATTGTTACAAACTAAATGTGCTTATCATGTCTAAAGATCATAACCCACTATAGCTTCAAGAATAATGATTGGTAATTTATTACAACTTGAACATATTGTCGTGCCCATGCCACTGAACATTTGTTTTCATTTCCAAGGTACACAATCTAAAATGTCTAACATCCTCGTAGCACCACTTGCTTCTCACCAACGTATAGTAGAAGGCTTTCAATGTTAGTAGCTATTGGCAATCAAAGCAAGTGCTTTGTAAATATTTCACCATTACATGATGGAATCTCTTTATGCTTTCAATCAATGTAAACTCACCTATTTTAATATATTCATTAATAACATTCACTAGAAGACCATAAGATAACATACAAATGTTGTAATTACTTTCTATAAATGTGACAATATAAGTTTTTCAAATGCATTACTTCATTGTTCGAACTAGTTGTCATGTCCTTTAATAGGATCACCATTGGTGAGGGACAAATGTCAAGACATTTGAAGCCTTTGACGAAACATGCATGACATTTTTATAGCGTGGGTTTTTAATAAAGTAGTTGTTGAAAGGATTATGGTTGACAATTTTTCTATCATAATTGATGACTACATGACCCGGAATAAAGCCACGATGTTAAATATAATTAGATTATTGCTTCAGGAGTTGATAAAGAATCATATTGTTTATTGCAATCACACTATATATTGCTTTTTCATCTACATCAATAACCTCAATCATTTGGCATTGATATCTTCTCTTCGCTTTCAAAAGACAGGATGTCAAGTTAAATGATCCTCCAATGTTGGGATTCATTTTGGGAATAAAGATGGTATCAATAAGTTGGGATCATAAATGAAAGATTAATTGGAGGATAGTCAAATAAGATTTATAGGAGTGAGAAAAATTGAATGAAACATACAATGAAATTCTTATTTTGAATTTGATTTTGATGCATATGCAGAGACTTTTACGATAATATTCTTATTTTATTGATTTTAATATGCATGAAGAGACTCATATGAAAATTTTTATTCAAATTTTGCTTTTGATTGTGATGTGTATAAAGAGACTCATATATGATAAAATTTTTATTATAATTTTGACTTTGATTTTAAAGTGTATGAAGAGGCTCATATGACATAATTTTGATTTTGACGTTTATGAAGTGACTTGCACATCTAAATTTTATTCTAATGTTGATTTTAATGTGTATGGGGAGGCTTGATTGACATAATTTTGATTTTGAGGTTTATGAAGTGACATGCACATTTGAATTTTATTCTAATGTTGATTTTAATGTATAATAAGAAACTCGGACAACAAAATTTTTATTTCAATTTTTATTTTGATTTTGATGTATATGAAGAGACAACAAGTTTTTTATTTTAAATTTAATTTTGATTTTGATATGCATGAAAAGACTCATACAACAAGATTCTTATTTTGATTCTAATTTTGTTTATGATATGAAATAAAAGACTCATGCTACAAAATTTTTATTATGATTGTAATTTTCATTTTGATGTATGAAAAAGCTTATACAACAAGATTGTTATTTTGATTCTTATTATCGTGGCTTATAAAAGTCAAATGAAATTATTCATTTTCTCATCAAAGTCTTTGACTTATCCTAATATTAAGCTCATTTTTCTACATCTAATCGCAACCTCTTTTCTTCTTCCCCTCAGTCTCAAAGATGTTTGCTAGAAGTTCTTCATACCCTATATAACTAAAGATGTTCTCCTATGTAAAATGTTCTTAAAGATTTTCAAGATCCCTATTAGGGTAAATGTCAATTGCAAGATTAATTTGGTCTCATGTAAAGGAAACACATGACAACAAACAACCAAAGAGTTGGGATATTTGCAACAAAAGATTTGTAGGGTCTCAAATTAGTAATGCAATTTCTGAAATAAAAAAAAACAATTGAATGGTTATGCCCAACAAGTACAGAATATATTAAACTAAATTGCGTTTCTAATGCAGACATTATGAATACTTTATGCTATTTCATTATTACTTTTATATTACTTGTACAAAAATTATATTGACTTCATATAAAACTTATATACAATTAACTGAAGGAAAGAAACTAATCATTCAAGATCCTAAGCATGAAAGAAGATTTAGATTTAATCACGTGTGAAATATTTTTTAAGAATATAAAAATTTTAAATGTTATAATATCAGTAGAGTTCACATTTCTCAACTGTGTACAATTCAATAATTTTAGTTCATCTCAATTGGATACTCTAGCCCCTGAATTTACTTAAACATTCCTTGACTTATCTTGGTTCGTAACTTAAATGAAGATGCTATAGATGTCTTCACTTCCTATTACAATTTAAAAAGACAAAATTGAAACAGAAAACTAATGATACTATGTTATCCTTAGTGAATACTATTAAAAAAATTCATGCTGCCTATGTTGAAGAAGTTTAGTTTAGAGTAACATTGACACATGAAAATTTATATGACCTACGTACAAAATAAGGTAAAAAATTTTAAGTTGAAAAAAATGAAAGAAAATTAAGAACAAAATTTTGTTGAATGATTATAAACAATTAGTTGAGTACATGAAGATGCTATAGATGTCTCCACTTCCTATTAGAATTTAAAAAGACAAAATTGAAACAGAAAACTAATGATACTATGTTATCCTTAGTGAATACTATTAAAAAAATTCATGCTGCCTATGTTGAAGAAGTTTAGTTTAGAGTAA
>JAJIYU010021435.1:0-10061 GCA_030144865.1 Tinospora cordifolia | reverse complement strand
TTCTTCTTCTTCTTCTTCTTCTTCTTCTTCTTCTTCTTCTTCTTCTTCTTCTTCTTTCTTCTTTCTTCTTTATTTTAAGTCAACAGAGAGATTTAAGAACAGAATGGAGAAAATATTGGCACTAGACATTTGAAACAAAGACACAGCTCTTCTGCTACTATCGTATCTGGAGAATTGGAATTGTTTTCCAACTCTAATTTCAACCGTCTTCTTCGGCTCTCTCGCGTGACCCCTTAAAAAAGGGCAAAAGAAAACAGAACAAAACTGCAATTCATGCAAATATTTAGCTATATATCAATGCACAGAGGCGTACATATATTAAAAAAAGTTTTAAGATTAAATAAATAATTAAATATAAATATTACTGCAAGTAAAAGTCAAAGCCATGACAAAAAAACAAAGTCAAAGCGTGTGGGTGAGAACTAACCATGGTTGAGTTAAAGTCAGGAGCACACGGTTCAAGTTGGATAGCCGACGTGTTCATATTTTACAATTTTTCGTCAGAGTGATTCACTGACAGCTCAGCTTTTTGCCACGTGAGCAAATTTGAGTTCTGCAACACGTAAAGCTTTACAGCTCCTGTCATTAAATACATACATACAATTTTTGAAAGGCATCACTGATACGCATTTATCATTCTACCAGTTGCTCCTGTTGTCATTATCCAAAAATAATAAAAAAGCAATGTGAAAACTGAAAAGTTTTTTTTTTTATTATTAAAAATTATTTTGTTATTAATAGGATAAAAAATAATAATGAAGGTGGGGTTATTTTGTTATTAATAGGATAATTAATACACTTTTCCTCTTTCTTAGCCTAGCGATCTCTTCAGTATACGGAATATTACATTTTACCCAACTCAAGGCAGTTCGGTCCCAAGACTCACACCTCTAATAGCTCCGGAGTAGCTCTAATATCAACACTCAAATAAGAAAGGTCCACCGTGTCGGTATTATCCCCACTTAGACACAGGACAAATTCTAAAGGGTGTAAAACTTCCTTAAAAGACCTCGACACAATTAACACACCTATCCCTTTTCTAGCCCAGTGATCTCTCCACTACACGGTTCATGTTGGATATTACATTGCACGGTGGACCATCTTACTTGAGCATTGGTATAATGAACTAATGTAAAGTTTTTTCTACATATCTTTTAAGAATCTTTATGAAGAAATATAAATTAAATTTTGAAAATTAGTAAATAAGAAAAATTTGAAGATAAGAACACACTATATTACTATATTTAATTATACATAGAAATCTTATACAATGTTTTAAGAGTATTATATTATTATATTTGCTAGCTTATTTATTAATGTTTTTAAATAATGAAATAATAAATATCATAAATTAGAGAGTTATGGGCTGCTAAAATCAAAATTTTGTAATGATACTAGCTTTTAAAATTTTATCGTTATATATAGTCAGAATTTTTCTTGTATCATTAACATGCATGTTGAATGCACCATTAATACGTAATTATCATCCCACGTATTGCTTATATTATCCTTATCTCAAATAGATAAATCTATGCATTATAATTTTTTTAAAAAGTACGAGGTAATTTTTTGTTTTAAAATAGTAATTTTATTTAACTAATTTTTATCTTTTAGCTCCCTATTTTAAGTTTCGTTTAGTGTATAAGAACTTTTATAAGGGAATGAGATTTAAATTTCGAGAAACGTATTTAGTGAGAATTAAATGATAAAAATGTTATATTGCTTTACTATATTTTGTTACACAAAGAAATCTCACAGAACTTTCCTAAAAATATCAATTTATTGTATATAATAGTGTATTAATCAAAATCTTAAATAATGAAATAATCATTATCATAAATTAGAGAGTTAACTACGAGCAGTTGGTTCGGTTGTCTGCTCACCGTTCTGCGTAAGCAAGGTCTTAGTTTCAAGTTTCGTGAATACAAAAAACTCTTGCTGAGAGGTCTAACCCTAGAAAATTTAGAAATCATCCCGGTCGGAATGAAGGTTAAGTCTCGAAATACATGTTAAGCTAGCCCAGGGATACCCCATGAGAAACCAAAAAAAATTTTAAGAGTTGGTAATGGTATACCCAAAATTTTGTAAGATTTTGAGCTTTTGAAATTTTTTCATTAAATTTGCCTTGTGTCGTTAATATATTATCCTTTAAAGCATCAGTAATATGTACTTTTCATTCCGTTTATTGTCATTATCTAAAGTTTATTAATATGTACTATTGTAATAAAAAAAAGTACTATAAAAAAAGTACAATAAAACATCTATCTTGTTATTAAAGAAATTATTATGAATAAGGCTTAATTAATAATATTTAATTAATTATCTCTTTTTAGTTTTTTTACACCATATAATTTATCTTCTAAACCTTTGGTATAGATCTAAATTTAACACAATTTTCTTCTATTTAATTTTTAGATTTCTATGTCCAAAAGATAATATTATGCTTGATATATAATAATCTTTACAAGAGAATGTGAATTGAATTTCAAGAAAAACATTTGATTGGAAATGTTATATTAATGCTCACGCATATGCTTGAATTATTATATATGCTTGATATATATGTTTATCGTTACACCTTTTACTTCTGTTATTATCTGAAATACATAAATCTATATTATTATAATAAGAAACATATTATAAAAAAATAATTTTATTGTTAATATGGATAAAATGATTATTCTTGGTGAACTAATTTTTAATATATATATATACATATTTACATTCTACATTTTGGGTTATATTTGTTGTGCAAGAACCTTCACATGAGAATGTAAATTTTCAAAGAAGTAATAGATGAAATACAAAGATGAGTGCTATATTATTACATTTAATTGCAGATAAAAATCTTATACTTTTTTAAAAATATCATCCACCAAAATTTTAAATAATAAAATAATATCATAAGTTAAAGTGTTACGTAATGGTACATTAAAAATTTTGTAGTATTTTCAGCTCTTGAAATGTTGTCTATATATATATATATATGGACAACACTTTCAACAAAAAAAAGTTGCCTAATTTTTTAAAACAATAAAGGGGTGATACTATAAGAAAAAACACTTTCAACAGCTTGTCAAGTAAGCTATAAAAACTGTATAACAGCATGTTGTGCTATGTTGTCATTCAATAAGTCGTGATAAGTGTATCTATTCATGAATAAATACATTGTTCATTTTTCAAACTAAGTCAAGTTTAGACGTGCATCATTTACATTTATTAGCAAGAGGCATATTGCATACCGCTGCTTGCACCTAGCTTGAAAATTTGGATATTTTTTTTATTTTTTTATTTTTTTTTTATTTTTTTAAATATCTGCTCGCACAACAGGAAGAACACTAACATATCCTTTGTGGTATGCAATTTCCTAATTCAAGTTACAACTTATGATTTATATTAGCTGATTGGAGAATCTTTAGCGAGCAATCTGTTTTAAGTCATGAAATATGAAAACCAATGTTCATTGTCCATAAAAATATATATATATATATATAAAATAAAAAATATAAAAAGTCCTACATTACATTCTCTGATGGGAGGAGAATCTTCAATAAACTTTTTTATTTCTTTTCTCAACTTATAATCATTGCTTTCAAATAAAGGTAAATGTATAGAAAGCAAGTTGTGGGTATTATTCATAAGTCCACTTACTTCTTTATATCATGGAAATTCTTATATTCATATCTTAATAATTCATCACATAATTACATTCTTTGACCTTTTTTTTTATCATCACACAATTACTTTATTGTGTTTTATCTGTATGTTTAGTTGTTGATCCCACGTGACAGTCTTCCACGTGGGAACTGGAAGATTGCAAGCCATCAAAGAAACAAAGAAGTGCATTCAACAAGTTTAATTATATGAATATGATAGCAGTTTCTGATGCATGTAATGTGATCACAAGAACCTGTGTGCACGAACGGCCTTCAGGATGCCTTCAAGGAAGGCAAATTTCTGATAAATGTAATATATAGTAAGTTATGAAATTTGGCATTCCATGAAAAAACAATTAAAGGAAAAGGAGGGAGGTTATTATTGGACTCAATGTGTCTAAAGCCTATAATTCACCGAATAGTTCTATAATTCACCGAATAGTTCTATTATTGGACTCAATGTGCCCAGATTGTTATGCCTTTCGTGTGGGTCACAACTTACCCGTCAAAGAATTTTGCTACCTTAGGACCGTTATAGTTACGGCCACTTGTCTACCATAATCTTATATCACTGCAAGTCCACATTTTTTGTCTAGTGAGTTACAGACAGGTTGTTATTCATAATCTTAGTTGGTGATCCATAACGCTTGTATACGCTATTTCGTTGGCAATGTGTCATACGGCTAGGGGGATAAGTATAGCGGGTGATGTACTTGGTTTTTTCCGGGGTGAAATTTGGTACACATAATCTTGACATATTCAGTGACCACTCCACCAAATTTGAACTCAAAATATCTATTTTTGGTTAGTCAAGCGGTCTCCTACTTCTCTATCATGTAAGAGATTGTTCAAATGTTCAAGTTTCCTATGATTTTCAAGTGCCTAAACATTTCTACTGCCCTATTAATTTGAGGCACTCTCTCATATGTGTTTTAAAGCTCAGATTTCAGAACATTAACAGTCCAAGTATTCTTCCAAATCAGGAAACAAAACAGGGTAAAGATCACTTCTCAAATATACCCTACACCTAGCACATATCAACACTTCAAAACATTTTCTAAGTACCAAAAACTTGTATGTAACTAGAAATCTTGACATAGACACAAAACTATACATACAGAGGCTTAAGGGTTGGGTTTATACCTTTTTGTAGCCTCAGGTATGAGGTTTAAAACGTCTCAAACCTCAGTCCAAACGGATGTCTCTAGCCACTTCAAATGATGTCCTAAAAATGTTTTCAAGAACCATCCTCTACTGAAACTATCAGAACAGTTGATCAACCATCCAACTTTAGCGCCTTGTAAAACACTTTAAGACTAAAGTACACAAGATAAGGAACAAAACAATGGGTTTTACCTTGAAAATGGACCTGGAATGGGTTATGAATAACACCATGGCCTTACTCCAATATCATAAAAAGTAGTTTACATCATCAAACACTTATCTATGGTGTTTATGCACAACAACAAAGCGCGAACCAAAAGAAGAGAAAATAATTAATTCCTCTCTAAAAGCTACATGTGCTTATTAAAGAATATAAATAAGAAAAAATTGTAGATTGGTTGTTTAATACTCACAAAAGATTACAAATCTTTTAAGCTTAAAGAAAAGAAGCCTTCTTCTTCTTCTTCTTCTTCTTCTTCTTCTTCTTCTTTTTTTTTTTTTTTTGGCACAATATCACACAAACACTATGTTTTTTAATTTGTTTCCAACTTAATTGATCTCTACCATATCTTAAATGAAGATTTACATTTTGTGACTTATTTAAGTGATACTTCCTCATATATCTAGCACATGAGAAGCTAGCTAGTTTTATTGTTATTAGATCTCTACTTTGTTTATCTTGTAATAACATATTCTAGTCAAAACAGTAACAGTCTTGACAATTTTGTAGCCTATAAACTTTTTATGTATAAAATTAGATATTTGTGTAAATTAAATATGATGAGTATATAACAATTACTCTCTTAAATAAGCAAATTATTTTATAAATAATGTATTACAACCAATTTCAAAATATGTATCAGGTAATAAATTATCAAAAAAGATAAAGTGAAGTACATTATAAAGGCTCTTAAAAATAAAATACTACAATAAATCAAAAGTACCTAAAATATATTTCAAGGCTAGCGCTTTTTATAAAAATTAAAAAAGCGTTTTTTTAGTGGTCCTTTTTTAGATAATAAATTTTCTATTATCACATTTTAAAAATCATACTTTTAGAAAATATATTATATGCAAAACACAATGCAACCTAATATTAAAATTACTTCAAAGCTCTAAAACATGCAAAACTAATAAAATAAAGTTAAATAAAATTATCACAAAGAAAATTGTATTTGATATAGTATAAAACATTAAAATCAACTTTGAATAAGTAATAAAATTATACTAATAAGAGTAATTAAAAGTGAATATGAATATAAAATCAGCACAAATCTTATACAATAATAAAAAGGTGACAAGTTCAAAAATATCTAATATTGCCCATCAATCATTTGTCAACTTCAACTTTATTTATAAAATTATTATATCTAACTGACAAATAAAATCACACCAACCACATAAGCATAAAGTTTGAATAAAAAGAAAAAAAACAAGGGTGGGGCATTGTTGGCACACTTGTGAGGACCTGAACATCAAGGCATATTGTAGTGGAAGAAAAGAGTAAAAAAATAATAAAGAAGACAGAAAGGACAAACCACAATCCATCATTTAAAAAAAAAAAAAAAAAACCTAGAAAGAAAGGACAGGGCTGAGAAGAACAAGAATTAAAAAAAAAAAACAAAAGAAGCGGCAATTCGATGGGCGGAGCTCCAAGATTCTGATGGAGCATGGTATTTATCTTATTAATTAACTTAATAAAAATAAAACTTACCTAAAATTTCAAAAAAAACTCCAATTACAATTAAGGATAATGAATAAGGAGTATCATTATTATTATTATTATTATTATTTGAACGGACAGAGAAGAGAGAAAAAAGTGTAAAAGTTTTTAAATTGAAAAATAGTTAAAATGAGTAAAACAAATAGAGAAATAATATATTTTAAAAAAAAAAGGTATGAAAATCACCTTTTTGTCTCTCTCTACTCTTAAAAAAAATTATTAAAATGAGAAAGAAATAGACAAATCACATATTTATATGTACATAGATATGCTTGGGCGGTCAATTTGGAGTGACAAGCACAAAAATATATATGATTAGGTAGTGGACATTAACAGCCTATTTGGCATCCAGAAAAAAAAATATGGTATTAAATATTTTTAGCCTTAAGCACTGTTGAACGCTAATGGTGTTTGGAACACCTTTAATCACATTTAAATAAAGATGGCTAAAATATTGGTGTACAGATGGCCATGTGGGTCGTGTTGGTGCACGTCGTGTAAGAGTTCCACTTTGTTCTTTTTTTTTTTTTTTTTGGGTCCAAGAATC
Organism: Tinospora cordifolia; assembly: GCA_030144865.1. Taxonomy (NCBI): domain Eukaryota; kingdom Viridiplantae; phylum Streptophyta; class Magnoliopsida; order Ranunculales; family Menispermaceae; genus Tinospora; species Tinospora cordifolia. The sequence continues at coordinate 2,971 of JAJIYU010021435.1, read as the reverse complement.
TTGATTCGTCAACCGCCAAAAAAAAAAAAAGGATTTTTTTTCACTGAATTGTCACGAAATTTAATATATATATTATTAATTTAAAATAATAACTTTTTAGAGCAATTGTTTAAGTTACTTGGTGCGATATGGGTAGGTGACATGGCACCACTTATGTTGTATTTGATTGGTGAGAAAATCAAAATTTTATCGAGAAAATTTTATTTTCTCATGCTAGGTTGATAAAAATAGTGAAAAAAAAATTTCAGCCTAATAACTTTTCTCAGTTTAAAGGGTGAAAAAATAAAATTTTCTTATGAGAAAATTTTCTGTACATCAATTTAAAAAATAATTGTCTATAACTAATTTTTATTAAATTTTCTCATATCCAACCAAATAACTATGAGAAAACTTTCTTATCAACATTTTCTCAAGAAAATTTTTTTAAGAAAATAATATTTTATCAAGAAAAATTTTTTTAGCAACCAAAGACACCCTTAGTGTCAAGTTGCAATAATGAAAAAGTTGTTGGCCTATTCAAAAAAAGCATATTCATTCAATAAAAACACATTTGTGAGGACATTAGAATGAGAAGAGTTTCTTTAAAGCTCACCTTTTGAAAATGTGTTGTTGGAAGATGCATTTAATTAAAAATAATAATAACAAAAGCAAAAATAAAATAAAATAAAATTCAAGTTGTTTAAATTCCTCAAGAACCAAAAAAAAAAAAAAAAAAAAAAAAAAAAAAAAAAAAAACCCCAAACCATTTTATCTTCTTTCTCTAGTTTGTCATTGTTGTTGCCATCAGCATCACCCTTATCATTGTCGTCATTGCTCTTGCCATGATGTTCTCTCTGTTCTCTCATTCTCTTATGGTCCCTCTTGTTAGTTGTTCCTCCTCTCAATTTCATCATCTCCTCTACCATTGTCATTGATGTTGCATGTCTCGTCATCAACATCATCGTCACTATGGTCTTCTCTTTCTTGTTTCATTCTCTTTCTCTTTCATGGTCCCTCTCACGTTTATCCTTTCCTCAACCATTGTCGAGACTATCGCAAGCCTCACTATCACCATCATCATGGTGTTCTCTCTCATTTCTTATTTTCCGTCTCTAGTCTATGGTCCCTCTCACAACTTATGTTAGTCTTTGAAAAAGAGCTCCCAAGGATTTGAAGATCCAAGTAATTCAGTATATTTTTGCCCTTGTGTATTAAATTATTTTCAAAAACCAAATAAATTTCAACTTCCCACTTCTTCAAATCGGTGATTTTTTTTTTTTGGAAGAGATTTTGGCACTCAATAAAAAAAGGAAGAAAAAAGAGACATTTTATTCTCTCCAATCTTTTTCTTTGTGTACATTACTTCGTGTTATTTAAAGTTATTACAAACTATTTCATATGCTATAAAATAGTTACCTAATGCTTCTATTAATATAAAATTAATTGGATAATATTTTTTTATCTAGAGAAAAAAAAATTGTCTATTTGCCTAAGTACGATTTTGTTGGATAACTAAAGTTTTAAATATTTTGGGGAGATAAAAATTGAATCACATTTCTATCTACTTGTTATTTAGCTAAAAATATAGGTTCATGTGACTTTATTGTTTTGTTGCATCTAGATCATAAATAGGTTTGCCTCAATGAATTCTTATTTTAATGGTTTTGGACCATGCATCATTAGATGGTAGACCACCAGCCGAGGTATTAAAAGTTGCATTAGACATTAAGCTCAAAGAATTTGAGTGGGTTATTCTAAGTGTAATAGACTTCAATTTGTGTAACAATGAATATCAACTTTGAATTCCTTTTTTTTTTTGGCCAATGCAAGATTAAATTATATGTTGTTTCTGATTAGGAACGAACATTGCTTGTTGTTTTTTATTAGAAATTTAAGCTAGAACAATAAGCAATGTTCGTTGTCATACCCATATAACAACAAGCAATGTTTAATCTTGATGATGTTGTCAATCTAAGTGTTGTTAAACACTCAACTATTTGTAACAACGTTCATGGACCTGTTGTGAAAATGCATTGTGTATTCGTTTAAAACCTAGTTTACAAAAATGTTTCAATGTTGTTGAATACACTAGTCTCTCAACAACGGTCACTGCATGTTGTTGTAAAACTTTGTATATTTACTCCCCTCCGCTTTTGCAAACCCGAATCATTCAACAAAAATCATATGCTTGTTGTTATCGGTTGCTTACAACAACAAGTACTCATTGTTGAAAATTTCAACCATTCAACAATAGTAACATGTAACACTCCAGTTCTCGATCCTTTTATTCTGTCACATTGGGGTCACGCATGGAGAAGCGCAGCCATTCTACATTAAATAAGTATACACGTTTCATTGTCGAGAACCAAGACGTTACTATTCTTCCATTCAATTTTCATTAAATATCTTCTAGGCATACTAGATCTCATACAAACTATTCATCAATCTCTTGGTCATATAAAGAGCAGAACCCATATAAATAAAACATCAAACTCTCAAGATTTATTTCATGGAAAACAATTATCATGATAAATGAGATAACAATTTTGCATAACCAAACTTAATGAAAATAAGAGTGGAAATCTTAAACATATATTCAGAACTTGGCTCAAGTGGTCATACTCAAACCTAAAATAAAAAGGTTCAACAAATAAAACCATCTAATGGGTCATGTGCCCGATCAAATTTTAGTACTCAATTTAAACATTAGAAAATAATCTCAACCATGAGATCTACAACTATCTATGTTCTTGAAACGGCACTCGTCAGAGGAGCTTCTTCAGTTATCACCTAAAATAAAAAAGTTGAGGTGAGCTCAAGAGCCCAGTGGACCATACACAGTACATCAATAACATTATTTAAATCAAACACAGAACATGCAAACACTTATCAGATATTAAGTTATCAACAGTCGTTAATTAGACCGAAGGGTCTAACTTTGGTATTCTCTCATCATTATCATGTCAGAAAAAATGAGAAAAATGCATTACAT
>JAJIYU010021434.1:0-10043 GCA_030144865.1 Tinospora cordifolia | reverse complement strand
ACATTTTTACGCTTGACTTTCTATTTTTAGCCCAAGGCACCTAAAGCCTAGGTTCTGATACCATGCTTGTAACACCCCAACCACCGAGACTTTCAATTTAGACTTTAGCACAAGGCGGGCTGGGCTGGTGTTACTTTACAAGTACATAACTTGACTTTCTATTTCAATTATTTAATACCTTATTTGTATTTAAGAGTACATAACTCAAATTTAAGAATTTAATAAGGTAATAATACAAGAAATAAAAGAAATTCATAACTCTATTAATTAAATAAAATTGATTACATAATTCAATCTTGAAGAAAAATTATTACAGCAGAAAATTTAAAACTTGGGCAACATGCCCTTACATAGAAATTAAAAACTTTCTAAATAATAAGAAAAAAGAATTTAACTAATATTCATGGTCTTCATGTAATTCAATTTCCTAAAAAAGAGAAGGAAATGGTGAGCACATAGTCTAGTGGATCTTTTTCAAAACCACTAAATTACTAATTCGGCATTGATAACATATTCAAATTCAAACACTTGTAAATCATTAGACATTTCAAACAATATTTTTGTTTATAGTTGTAAATTAGACTGAAAGGGTTTCCAAGCCCTTGATGTTTTTTTTATCAAAATACCTCCCTTGAGTGAAAATACATTTTTTTTGTTAAATTTCATTGGACTTAGGGCCTAACCCATATTCCAAGTAATTTGGAACATTACCCATGTAAACTAATCATATGTAAGAACACCCACAGTGACCCTCATGTCATTTTGACAGTATGTGGTTCTTGATCTCAACATCTTTCATTAAATCTCATAATCATGAATCATAAATAAATCATGCTCAAGAAAAATAAATAAAAATAATTTCAGCATATAAACATTTAAAATATGAAAGCAAACACTTAGTATTTATAATGTTTTAAAATAAATCTAAACATGTATAATCTAATCATGTCATGATTTCATGGTGTACATGCAAATCTGAAATATATTTTTAAAAAATAAATTAATAAAACATGTTATTCAAACATAATAAGCACACCAAACTAAAATTAAATATGCATAAACATGGTATTAAATTGAAAAAGTAGAATAGAGGTTTGAGAAATCACTTCCACCTTTGTTGAACAAATTAGTTGAAAAATATCTAGTAGCACTTCATTACTTCAACTCTAACTTGTAACACCCACCGGGAATCCTACCGGGACTCGTACCAACGTTGTAGGGCCCACGTTATGGCGTGTCACTTACAAGGTATTGTCCCCTCCCCTTGGGGTTTTTCTCGTCCTCCATGGAGATTCGAACCAAGGACCTGGGGCATAAGTACCTTGTTCATTCTTCATCCACTACCATTGATCCACTAGCTCAATTTTAGCAGATGAGGAATGAACTAGGTACTTAAGCCCCAGGTCCTAGGTTCGAATCTCTACGTAGGCGAAGGAAAACCCCTAGGGGAGGAGACAGTACCTAGTGAGTCACAGCCGCCACATGGTGCGCCACGCGACCGCCACGCGGCGTAGGTCCGGTGGAACCGGTGGGCCCGGTGGGGTGTGACAATAAAAAGGCGCCTTTTTATTGTAACACCCATCAGGAATCCTACCGGGACTCGTACCCACATCGTAGGGCCTACGTCATGGCATGTCACTCACAAGGTACTGTCCCCTCCCCTTGGGGTTTTCCTCCGCCTTCGTGGAGATTTGAACCAAGGACCTGGGGCATAAATACCTTATTCATTCCTCATCCACTACCATTGAGCCACTTGGCTCAATGGTAGCAGATGAGGAATGAACTAGGTACTTAAGCCCCAGGTCCTAGGTTCGAATCTCTGCGGAGGCGAAGGAAAACCCCTAGGGGAGGGGACAGTACCTAGTGAGTCACAATCGCCACGCGGTGTGGCATGCGGCCGCCACACGGCGTAGGTCCAGTGGGATTGGTGGGCCCGGTGGGGTGTGACATAACTGTTATAAAATTTCTGCAGTATTCCATTACTTTTACCCCAATTGTTGTTTAGAACAGCCCCAAAAAGAAAAAGAATGCCAAGAGGGAGGTAGATGGGGAGAGAGAGAGCAAGAAGGATGTATCAGTTTTTGCTAGGATGAAAGGATTGTGAGTATAGGGTCCCTATATATAGAGTTTGGGAGAGTGAAAATTGTTAACTTTGGGTGGCAAGTTCAAAGACAACTTTTTAATTTTCTCTTGCATATAAATTAGCAAGATCAAGTATTTAGAGTTTATTTTATTTTACTATTATTATTATTATTATTCTTCTTTTTTTTTGTTCGGTGTGCCAATTTTTCTTATTCTTTTTTTTTTAAAGCAATCTTTATATATGTATGTATATATATATATATATATATATTTCGGGCAGTGTGCCCATATTTTGTTTTGTTTTATTTTTTCTTGCTCACTATATTTTATCAATATAAACCATATCTATACACATATTTAATTGCTAATTTTTGCAATCCATATATTGCTAATTTTTTTTTGCACCTATATCTTTATAATATAAACTTGTTAATACTTCTATATTTTTATTTTGAAATTTTCTTTATTTTCAGCTTCTGAATTTCTTATTATTTATATTATTCGAATTTTTTGAAATTGTTTTCAATCTCTAATTTATATTTCTATTCTATTTCAATTGTACAATTAAATTGTAAATTCTATATATTTTGTTTCTATTTTTTGTGATGTATTAAATTCAAATCAACTAGCTAATTAGATAATTTACATAAATAACTGATTAATAATATTTCTCACTTTTACTTTTATAACCCAAAAATATACAACTTGCTAATCAAGATTTATTAAATAATGTGATTAATACATTCCTTATTTCTATTTTCTTTAATATATATATATATTCAATTAAGCTATACAATAAATTATGCCTAAGTGTTCATATAATATAGTTTAATATATAAATTACACGTACTGATTAAATTACTCACTAATAATATAGTTTAATTTATTAAATAAATTTACTAATTATTTAAGGTACTAAACAATCTTACTAATCTTTCTTTAATAAATTTAATTAACCTTATATAATAAACCTTGGAATAAGATTTTTTTATTTTCATCTTATATTTTTACACTATTATTTTTTATTTTATTTTTTTTTTCAATTAGGCTACGAATTAAAATTATGCCCAGATTTCGTATTAAATATTTTTTTAAAAAAATGAAAGTAATTCCTTAAATTTTTTTTGATGTTTATATATATAACAATTTATATATATGTAACAATTTATAAATGTCATAATGCTATAATATGATACATACAATTATTTACATACTTATATAATATTATACTTGCATTAGACAAGTATATAACATTTTATTTATTTATTTATTTATAAATTCACACTTATTATTCATCATACATTCTGTGTTATATGATATTATTTTAACACCCACATATTATTCATACACATATCGTATAATAATAATAATCTTATTATTATTATTTTTACCACCATAACAAATATTTTTATATACTTGTATTTATCTAATTCATATATCCGTGTACATATTTATGTATATATGTTTATATTATTTATTCTCGGATATCAAGGTTGTCTAATTAATTTTAATTTTATTTCATACTTTAGAGTATACATAGTTTATATTTGGAAACAAAATATTTTATTTAAAATTCGTACAACATTCGTATGTGTTACATAGGGACAAGTCCATTGTTCCATTCTTCAACGTTACCTACCAATCCATATCTTTGGGGAAACACACACAATGACCAACTATTGATCCGTTGTGTTGGTATGCGGTTCAACCCTTAATTTATATTTATTTAATATGACACTCAAATTTTCAAAGCCTGGCATGATCAAAATTTAATAATTTAATAACAAAATTATGCAAAATATTTTGAAACATGTAATCCATCATACATTGTCAAATAGGGTCACAAAAACATGCTATTCAACATATACCATAAATAAATAAAAATCACATAATACAAACATTAGACAATCAATACACTAACATGCCCCTAAATATTCAAATAAAATAAAAAAATTCATCATATGCCATATTTAAAACTTAAATAATATGAAAGAGTAAAGTAATCATCTCCACCTTGTCAGTATGATCTTCAATTCTCTTTGATTCTTGCACTGTTGTCCCAAATGTCTAGAATTCTCAACCTAAGATATTGAAAATTATTATTTTTAGTGTTTGAACATCATCTAATATTTTTAAATCATAACTTTAACGATCTCTTAGCCAACATGGCAAACAATGCACAATTCGCTCTTTTTAGTGTATTTGTTGGCCTTATTCAATCATTGGACTTGACCTACCCTTTTTGAACTATGCATACTCATATACATATACATTTAGACATTTATAAACACTTTTAAGGTCATTCAACATTTAGCCATGACCAACATGGATAAATTGCATGTAATCATATTCATATTCACAACCTACATGGATACTTTCATCATTTGATGTATGGCAAAGTTTCATGCCCATTTCTAACCACTTAAGCATGTTTAATCCTCAATTTTCAACAAATCACCTTACTGGTTTTTTACTTATAAATCAATATAAACATTACGCCACTTGCAAATACACTCAACCATCTCTTAATCATGTATACACATCAGTTATCTCATGCATACATGCCTTGTTTCGTATGTTCTATCATAAAACTCTAGCCTTAACCTCTGTGCAACTTAAATCATTAATTTCCAGCAGCCTAACTTACTGGTTTTTTTGAAATAATACAACTTTTTAAATTTCCTACTTTCTTGATTACTAATCTTTACCTAGTACATGCATAATCATGGGTGTCATAGTATCTATGCATGTTTGATCACTTTTCCTTATGTAGAAATGAATTCATTAATTTCTCATGTTTTTGTAGACTTATAGTATCCTGATATATTAGATTAAATGCTAGAAATTGAAAAATAAGTACTAGCGTAGAGTACAATCGTTATACCTCACCAACTTTGCCTGAATTGCCTTGTTGATGAGTTATTTCTCGAAAGAAGCTTCTTGGATGCTTTTGGACTAATGTAAAGCTCTATTTTAATGGTGGAAATAGAAAATGATCTCAAGAATTGTTGATGGGGGAATAACCCTCGAGAAGATGGGGAAAAGATGAAGAAAAAGCAAAGAACTAGAGCATAGAGTAGAGTATTACCGTGTAGAATAAATTGATGGTGGTTTATGGCATGAAATCTCAAGCTTTTGTGATATTCTTCTCTTGTTTAACTTGGGAAACAATTAGAGGGGAAGAAGAAGAAAGAAATCACCACTTGGAGAATGAAGGAAGGGGGAGGCACCACTATTGAATTTTTGGGATAGGGATTGGTTGTTTCATAAGGATAAGATAACTTTATGTATTCACATCATCATTCATAGTTGGTAAAATTTAATTAATTAATTAATTTTATTTCATTTTTAACTTATATACATACATACATACATACACACACACATACATACACACACACACATACATACATACATACATACATACATACATACATACATACATATATATATATATATATGTTATGTACATATTCAATAATTCATTATTTGAATCATTTTTTCAAATGAATTATTTTAGTAACTAAATTCATTTTTTTTTCTAAATTTTATTTTATGTTTCTCAAAATATTACAATCTACCCCCCCCCCCCTCCCCTTTTAATTTAAATTTCGTCCTCAAAATTTGAAATAGGGCTTATCAGAGTTGCCAAAATGATTGAGCTATTAGGATTAGATCTTGTTAAATAAATTTGGATACTTGCTTTGCATCTTGCTTTTATTTCTCAAGTCACTTCCTCGACAACATGATGCTTCAAAAGGACTTTAAGTATAGGATGTCCTTCATCCATAGGCTTTGTATTTTATGATCCAGTATACTAACCATAGACTCCTCGTTTATGGCGTTGTCTTATATCCATATTTTTTCTAGTGAATGACATGAGAGGCTTGTACTTCCACAAGATTGATACGTGAAAGACATTGTGTATCAAGAACATTTGATTACATAGATCTAACTTGTATGCACAATCTCCTACCCATCTTATGATCTCGAATGACCAAATGAATCTTGGTGAAGTTTTCTCTTGTGTCCAAATCTTCTAATACCCTTCTGAATACTAACCCTCAAGAACATTTTATCACCCTCTTGAAACTATAGGGTTTCCTCTGTCTATTAGCATAACTCTTCTATCTACTATGAGTTGTCTCTAATCTCCTTTGGATCAATTTGACTTGATTGTTTATCTCCTTTACCAAGTCTGGTCCTGCAAGTAGTTGATCTTCCAAACATGTCCAACATAATGGTGATCTACAAGTACTACCATATAGAGCCTCATAGGGTGATATTTGGATTCTTTCTTGATAGCAATTATTGTAAGCAAATTCAACTAAATGCAAGTGTTTGCTCCAGTTGTCCTTGAAATCAAGAACACATGCTCTTAAAAAGTCTTCTATGATTTGAATTACTCTTTTTGACTGTCCATCGGTCTATGGATGAAATGTTATGCTCATTGTTAGTCTGCTACCCAACTGTTTTTGTAAACTCTACTAGAATTGAGATGTGAACCTCGCATCTTGGTCCGATACTATGGTCTTAGGTACTCCATGTAATCTCATAATCTCCCTAACATAAAGTTTCCCCAGTTTACTTATCTCATCTATCAATCTGACTAGTAGAAAATGGGCTACCTTTGTGAGATGATCAACTATAACCTATACGGTGTCTTCCCCTTTCTAATTCTTAGGCAACCCTCTAACAAAATCCATTGCGATGTTGTTCCATTTCCACTCTGGCATAGGAAGAGGTTGAAACAAACTTATGGGTCTCTTGTGTTTGGCTTTTACTTGCTGATAAGTTAGGCACTTAGAGATGTATCTAGCTACATCTTTCTTAATTCCTCTCCAGCAATAGGTTTTGCAAAGATTCTGGTACATCTTGTCACCTCCAAGGTGCATAGTATATCTCATCTGGTGTACCTCATCTAATATCATCTGTCAACTTTGCTCGCTTTTGGGTACACAAACTCTGTTGCCCAATCTTAACATACCATCTATGTCAATTTTGAGACCACTATGTCTACCTTGTTTAACACTTTCAATTTAATGTATAATCCACTCGACCTGTTTCTACTCTTCCTTGATCTATCGTAGTAGATCTGATTGACATACCATGGTGAATAATATTGCTGGATCCTCATTTATTCTAACACCCAAATTATAACTTTTTATTAGTTGATACATATGACCTTTTTCTTCTTATGTTCTACTATATTTTCTACGTAAGGAATTTGCAACAACATTCGTTTTTCCTGGATTGTAGTAAAGCTAAAAGTTGTAATCGTTTAGAAATTTCATCCATCTTCTTTGTCTACTGTTCAACTCCTTTTGAGTGTATATATACTTTAGACTTTTATGGTCCTACTATAAGTCAAATCTCTCTCCATAGAGATAATGTCACCAAATCTTCAGGGCAAAAACAACAACTGCTATCTCCAAGTTATGCATTGGATAATTCTATTGATGTGTCTTTAGTTATTGTGAGGCATCGGCGACAACTTTGCTATCCTACGTCAGTACGACACCTAAACCACTTTTCGATGCATTGTTGTAGAGTGTTTAATTGACTTCATGAGTTGGAGAAATAATTATCGAAGTCGAAGTGAGCCGCTTCTTTAATTCTTGGAAAGCTAACTCACATCTATCATCCCAATTAAACTTGACTCCCTTTCGAGTTAACTTTGTTCTAAAATCTACTAACCTGGAGAAGTCTTAGATGAGACGTCTGTAATATTCAGCTAACCCCAAGGAACTTTGAATCTCAATGATTGTCTTAGGTTGCTTCTAGTTCATGGCAGGTTCCACTTTCTTTAGGTCAACAAATATGCCCTTTGCAGATACTACATACCCAAGAAATTTCATCATCTTCATCCATAATTCATATTTGTTAAATTTAGTATGCAATTGATGATTTCTCAAAGTCTCCAAGATAGTTTTCAAGTGCCTAATATGTTGCTCCTCTGTTTTTGAATATATCATATTGTCATCCACGAAGATGCCTAATATGTTCTATTTACCAAATCCATAAAAGCTGCTAGTGCATTTGTCAGACTAAAAGGCATTACAATGAACTCAAAGTGACCATATATGGTTTTAAATGTCGTCATTGAGATGTCCAACTCTCAGATATGTAGCTAGTGATATCCTAACTATAAATAAATCTTACAAAAATATGTGGTTCCCCATGTTTAATAAACCAAGTCATCAATCCTAGGTAATGGATACCTATTCTTTATAGTATCATTGTTCCATTTCCTGTAGTCAACACACAACCTTATGGATCTATCTTGCATTTTTATAAATAATACCATAGGTCCCCAAGGTGATTCATTTGGGTGAACGAACTCTTTCTCTCGAAGCTTATCTTGTTGTGTCTTTAGTTCCTTTAATTCAACCGGTGTCATCCTATAAGGTGGAATGGTTATATGATTAGTTCGTGGATAAACCTTGCTTTTGAACTCTACTTCTCTTTGTGGTGGTAGTCCTAGCAATTCATTTGGAAACACATCTATATGGTCTTTTACCACTATAAAATCTCATATCCCTAAATAAGCCTCTAATACATCCTCGTCCATCAGCTTCCAAAAATATTCCCTTTGATTAATACTACATAACATTGTTGCCATTGTGTTTCTACGTAATCTCTGAATTTCACCGTAGATCTTCAACAACTCACCAGATGGTAGAGTCAATGTGACCCTCTCCTTCGAGCATTCAATCTAAGATTGATACTGTGCCAAGTAGTCCATGCCCAATATCATATCATAGCCATGAGAAGGCAATACTCTAAGATTTGTAGTTATTAATTTGTCCCCAAATTGCAACTCACATTTACAACTCTTCCGAGAATTTATTGTACTGCCTATTGGAGTGGATGCATACTATGGGTTTTGGTAGTGTAGAAGTCACTAATGGTAATCTTTTAACTAGATCTTCAGAAACAAAGGACTTGTAGCACTCGAATTAAATAATATTTTCCTAGCAACATTAAATAATAAAAATGTCCTTATTCTACCTCTATTCTAATTTTGCCTAGCCTTATGCTATTGTTGTGATTGTGGTGGGGGTTGTTACTATCGTCACAGTTGAAAATGACTAACTTGATTTCTGCCCTGCCTATTACTCTGAACCTACGACTGCATTTGAGGTACTTGATTATGGAAATCTTCAACAATGTGTCCCCTTTGACCACAATGGTAACATGCTCCTTGTCTCCTTGCCAGCTACAAATCTACCTTGACACGATCATGTTGTGCTTTAGTTCTCTGATATCTCTGGCGCTAATGCCTAATACCTTGTGCCATCTTCTATACCCATTGTTCTTGTGCCTGACCACTAACAATGTCTGTGTACTACCTCTTTTGACCCTTGTAAAATCCCTATCATTGCCTCGTTTCTTGTTCTTATTTTTCGACCTTTGCTCAAAGTTGAGTTCTCTATCTACCAATAGTGTTTTTTCCAAAACTTCCCTGAGTGTCTTAAGGGCCATGGATACTATTTCCTTCTTGATGTTTATTTTTAATCCCTCAACAAATGGTCTCATATTCAAATAGTGTCATGTCTCTTTGTGTTAGCTTGATAAATTCTGACTGCATTTGTCTCGTGTTGCCTTTGGAAAAAATTTCTTATAAAATATTTCCTTAAATTTCTCCCAATTCATCTATTTTACATCTATGTTAGGGTCTGCCTTCAACATCCTTCACCAACTCCTTGCTGGCCTTTTGAATTAATGTGTGGCAAGAGGTACTCTTCAAGGACTAGCTACCCCCATTACATCAAGATGTTCATCAAGTTCCTGATACCAATGATCAGCTATCATACAACCAGATTTGCTGTCAAACTTAGATGGGTGAAGTTTGGTAACTCCATTAATATAGTCCTCTATTCCTTGTCCTTGATGTCATCTTGTGCCATCTGATGAACTAGAGCCTCAGGAAAGGGTGGCTATTGTTGTACCTAAATCTA
>JAJIYU010021433.1:0-10046 GCA_030144865.1 Tinospora cordifolia | reverse complement strand
TCAACTTGTTTTGAGGCTTTGACCAACAGTCTTCAGGATCTACGTTTCAAAAATGTGATTTAATCGATGTCCATAAACAGTACCGTATGAACAGTACCGTATATATGAACAGTGCCAAATAGTAACCGTAAATAGTACTGTATGAACAGTAAACTACGTATGCGTACTGAAATGAACAACGACATCTCTAATCTTAAATAAAGACTAGGGCAGAGTGATTATACCTGCTTTGATCAGAAACACCCTCCAATTGCTTCAAAAGAGGCACCCAACAGTAGATCTTTACTACTGCTATGCAGAAACTGGGGTTTTCCCCTTCTTATGACTATATTTGCTGTCTAAAATAACTAAAGAACAATAGAAGAGGAGAGAGTAAGCAAAGAAATTCTTTCTTTCTTGCTGGAATGAATTTTCAGAATGAGGGGGAGGCTTTATATAGATTTTTCTGGCAGAAAAAGACGAAACTGCACAGTTGTAAATAGTTTGTTACTGTGGCTACAATACCTGTTACTGTAACTATAGTAACCCGCCGAAAGTTATTTTGTTTGCCGACAAAATAGTGACCGTATTTGTGAACAGTAACCGTATTTTTGAACAGTAACAGTAAATTTTAAATTTTTTTTCTTCGAATTACGAGTATTACAACACTGAAATTGTAGGTATTACAATAAGTATGTGATCCTCAAGTTTAGCCCGACAGGTTGGTGATCTGTAGGGCCTCCCATAGAGAGCTTCGTACGAAGCCATCTTTATACTTGCCTGATAACTGTTGTTGTAGGCAAACTCTGTCAGGTGTAGATACTTATTCCAGTTCTCTTTGAAGTCAAGGACGCAAGACCTCAGCATGTCTTCTAGCGTCTGAATGACCCTCTCAGACTGCTCATCCGTTTGGGGGTTAAAATTCATACTCATGTGAGTTTGTGCCTAGTTCCTTCTGTAGACTCTTCCAAAATTGTGAGGTGAAGCAAGAGTCTCGATCAACCACAATAGTCTTAGGCACCCCATGAAGGCATATTGTCTCTCTCACTTATAGTTCACCGAATTTACTGACTTGGTATGTAGATCTAAGGGCCAGGAAGTGTGCCATCGTAATGAGATGATCCACAACCACCCAAACAGTATGCTCCCCTATCTGATTCTTGGGTAACTTGCTAACAAAATCCATGGTACTATTATTCCACTTCTATTTTGGGATCAGAACTGGTTGCAACATTCTAGAGGGCTTTTGATGTTCTACCTTTACTTGTTGACAAGTGAGGCACTTAGAGATATACTTAGCTATGTTTCTCTTCATTCCCTTCTACCAATAATTCTTTCATAGGTTCTGATACATCTTATCTCCTACTGGATACATTGTGTACTTGGTCTGATGAGCTTCGTCTAGAATGGTTTGTTTACTCTGTCCATTCTGCGGTACACAAATTTTATCTTCGAGCCTTAGGGTACCTTCGGCATCCATTCTAAAGTCGGTATATTTACCTCATTCAATTCCTTCTATTAGCTTTGTGAGCCACTTGTCTTGGTCTTGTTCTTCATTGATCTACTGTAGAGATCCAGTTGACAAGTCATATTATATAAATAGGTTCATTTGTCATTTACGGTCACTCCCAGCCTGAAGTCTTTAATCAGTTGGTACATCTGACTCTTTTCCTCCTCCTGCTTGCTGGAGTTGAAAATGATAGTCTTTAAGGAATTTCATCCACTTATGTTGCTTGAGATTCAATTCTTTATGAGTATAGATATATTTCAGACTCTTGTAATCTGAAAACAGGTCAAACCTTTCACCATACAGGTAATGCCTCCATATCTTCAAGGAAAACACTATGGCTGCTAATTCTAAGTCATGGGTTCGTAGTTTTTCTCATGGATCTTTAGTTGTCGCGAAGCACAGGCAACAACTTTTCCTTCTCACATCAAGGTTACACCCAATCTGTTCTATGAACCATCTGTGTACAGAATGTTTGTAATACCATGAGTCAGAGTGACTAAGATGGGGGTCGAAGTCAATCTCCTCTTCAGTACTTGGAATGATTGTTCACACTTCTCATCCCAAGTGAACTTAACTCCTTTTCTGGTCAGTCTGGTCATGGGTCTCCTAATTTGGAAAAGTCATGTGTGAATCTTCTGTAGTATCTAGCTAGGCTTAAGAAGTTCTTGATCACCTTTTGAGGAGCTACAAAGATATCTTCCGCTGATACTAGATGGCCAAAGAATTTAGCTGTCTCCATCCAGAATTTGCACTTGTTGTACTTAGCATACAGTTGGTGTCTTCTAAGTGTTTCCAACATGATTCTTGGGCGTTATAAGTGTTCATCTTTCGACTTGGAGTATATTAGGATGTCATAAACAAATATCATAACAAACTGATCAAGGTATTGCCTAAATACTCGGTTCCTCAAGTCCATGAATGATGTCGAGGCATTGGGTAAACCAAGGGTATCACTATAAACTCGATGTATCCAAATTGGGTTCTAAAGGTTGTCTTGTGAATGTCTAATTCATGAATCCTCAACTGATGGTATCCTAACCTAAGATCAATTTTTGAAAAATGAGTAACTCTTCTCAATTGATCAAATAGGTCGTCTATCTTTGGTAAAGGGTACTTGTTCTTTATCGTCGCCTAGTTCAGCATTTGATAGTGGACACAGAGTCTCATAGATCTGTCTTTCCTTTTCATGAACAACACTAGAGCTCCCCATGGTGATTTACTTGGTCTGATAAATCTTTTCTCTAGGAGCTCGTTTAGTTGAGCCTTCAACTCGATCATTTCCACTAGTGTCATTCGGTATGGAGGTATAGCTATGGGATTGGTTCCAGGGTGAAGTTCAAACTTGAACTCTACGTCTCTAGTTAGTGCTAGTTCGAGTAAGTCATCAGGGAACACATCTTCACATTCTCAGACTACTTCTAGGTTATGGAATCTTTTTGTTCCTCACAGTCCTCCTCTAAGAATTTCTCAAGCTCATTCCTTTGCCTTGAGCAGTTCGCATGGCTATCATTAGGCTCCTAGATAGTCTCTAGATATCACCATTGATTCTAAAGGCTTATGCTGAGGGTAACATTATTTTTACCCTTCTCTTGGAACGATTAATTTGTCCCTGATACTAGTCTAACCAGTCCATTCCTACTATCACATCGCACTCATAAAATAGAAATACCTAGAGATCGGTTGAAATCAGCTTATCCCCAAATATAAGGTCACAGTTACACATTCTCTTGGAGGTAACAGTGGTTATTATGGGTGTGGATACATTCAAAGTTATAGGCAAACTCTTTGTTACTAGTTGGAACCTATTAACCAGTTCTTCCAAACAAAAGATTTTGTAGCACCCGAATCAAACAATAGTTTCAAAGCAAAATTAAATTACAGGAATGTACCTTCCACTGCAGGGACATGTTCTTCAGCAATTGCAAACATTTTGGTCTAGTTCTGCCCATAGCCCTGGTTCTGGTTTTGCCCCTGGCTATTATTTTGTCGGGGTTGTTGCTATTAAGGACGTCCATTTTGTCTTCCCCCTGGTGGTATTGCTGCTGTTGGGGAGCATGGGGTTTTGTACGACAAGCCTCCGCAACATGTCCTGGCTAGTTGCAGTAATAACACAAACCTTGTCGCCTGTCATATTCCTTTTGTTCCCCTTTGTTGGGTTTTGCTTGTTGCTATACCTAGGGTGTCTTACCTCCACCATTCTGTTGAATGGTGTTTTGTTTCTTCTAAAGTCTTTGCCATTTCTCAGCCTCTTGTTCTTATTCTTCAACTTATGTTCAAAGTTCAGCTCTTGTTCCAGTGTCAACGTCTTTTCTACGACATCTTTGTACATCTTTAGGCCTAATGTCATTATTATTTTTTGGATCTCAAGATTTAAACCCGGAGCAAAGTAGTTTACCTTCATCTCTCCTCTTGATCAACTCCGGTGAAAATTTGGCCAATTCGATAAATTTGACCTCATACTCGGCCACTATCATGTTTCTCTGGTTTACCCTAACAAAGTTTTTCTGCATTTTCCTTAGTGTTGCTTCTGGAAAGATCTTCTTGTAGTTGCTTCTGCATTTCCTTGAATTCATCCCAGTTCATCTGCTTGACATCCCCGTTCGGATTAGCCTTCAACATTCGCCACCAACTTCTAGCTGGTCCCGTGAACTAATGGGTAGCCAATGCCACTCTACAAGGACCCGTTGCTTTTAATACATCCAAGTGTTCCTCTAACTCCTGATACCAATGATCAGCTGTTATGCAATCAGAAGTACCATCAAATTGTGATGGTTTGAGTTTCTTCAACTCCAACAGCATTTTCCTTTGCTCTTTGTCTTCCAGGTCCTCTTGTAACCCTTGACGAGCTAAGACCTCAGGCATGATACTAGCTGTTATACTGGAACTTATTCCTGTATCTGTGGCTATGGTGTCACCTATGGTAACATCTGAGGTAGGGCCTTCAGAATCTATTCCATCACTCATTTAGTGACCTTTGTCATCATGTTCTCCATCTGAATGTCAGCCATGCCATTCGATACTTCGTGCCCTCGTGAGTCAGTCTCGCCAGATGTAGTAGCTCTGATAGCATATCTCCTAGGTCTGGCTATTATCTACAAGTCAAGTCGATTTAGTACTTATTCCCACGATTTTCGTTTCATTTGTACTATCATAATTCTAGATTCAGGTTTTTATGTTCTTGATCTGTTCAGTGGTCTAATAGTTTATTCTTTTAAGTTCTTTTGTTTTTGGTTACAGGATTTGGTGTCATATATATTCAGGAAATAAGTAACTTATGCATTCAATCATTCAATCACGTTAGCATAGCAAAATTTTAGGCTTTCGTTTATGCCTCCGAGTTCAAGTGTCACATACCACCCTTGTCCATCGACATAGACTTCCACTCAAAGGTTTCACTACACCCAATCTATTTCGCAAATGTCTCGATTTTTAAGGCTTCTCAAGTCCCACTATATTTGACTGTCCCATACAAGCTAAGCATAGGGAAACAAGTTCTCCTAAAGCTACCGATCATTCACTAAACATGGTCCATCATTCTTCGAGTCCAGAATTCTCCCATATCCCCGAATTTATATGCGTCCCATACCTCATAGAAACCAAGTATACAAGATCATTTGATCTCGTGTCCTAAGCACACAAGTGTTTTGTTTCCACACGTTTTCAGTTTCTAGCCTATATCCTAAAAATTTTCATTTTTGATCCACTGTGCCAACCAAGTTACCACCTCTTTCCTAGATTTAGTGTTCAATTCCTAGTTGAAAAGTTCTTTTGTCGAACCATCGACCTTCATCTATTCACGATACCACCTTTGGCATAGCCTTTGTACTATAGTAAGTTCCTCGCCCTTAATTACCGCATCTTAGTTTCTTTAGTAGAAAAAAGTGTGTTCTTCAATTATGACTACTCGTATGAACTAGTGGGACAACGTCCAGATCGGGCAAAGAGACCGAAGTCCTTAGCAACCGTGCTTTCTAGGACAAGATAACTCATCTCCCTTTCAATGTTTAGTTTCACTCGAGATAAGGCTTACCCACTATCAACTCAACTTGTAATCTTTATATCTAAACAAAATAGTTGAAAAAACATTTTTTTTTCAACTTGTAATCTTTATATCTCTTTTTGAAAATATTTTTTAAACAATTTCAGTTTTTAAAATAGGAGGTAAAGCTCTCTAAATTAATTTCAAATAATGGTCTTACCTGACCAGTCTAATTTTCTACCCAGTATATCTACTAACTAAGCTCTTATACCACATTTGTAACACCTTACCTCCCACACTCGAGCCTATGTGGGTCCGAGGGCGTATTTACTACACTACCCTCGTTTTCTCTTTCTGAGTGTTGGGCCACTTGGGAAGGAGGCTCGTGTCACATTAACATTTTTCCTTCCATGTCTTGAAGCCAAGATACTTCCTTAGTGTTCAACTCAATTTAATTCAAATAATTCAACAAGGCCAATATTGAGAAAAATAACATGCTTCAATATTATTAAAAAAAAAATTTAATCTCTGAATCTTCATTATAGCGAAATTCAAGAAAAACAAATTGACCCAACATGCCCTATAATTAATTAAAATTTTTAGTCTAGGTAACTCTCATGTAGCCTTGATAATTAATTTCCTGAAATATTAAAGAGGAAGGAGTGAGCTAAAAGGCCCAGTGAATCATTCCAAATATTTAATTTGTTATGTTAATCAAATAAAACATGCATATCAATCACTTTTAAGAAATTAGATGATTTAAATAGCATATTATTTCAATTAACATTAAGGACCAAAGGAAAATACGCCACAGTATTCCAACCTTAGGAACAGAGGTCAATTATCAACACTCAAACCCATCCTAATAGAGGTAGGGTCAAATCCAAACCCTTTATTTGCCTCACAACTGCAGATTGGAATACTCGTGATGAAAATTCGTCATCATGTCAGTATGTGGTTATAATCTTTATTAATCTTCTAATTTAATGTAAAGCATAACATTTAAACATAAACATTAATAAGTAATGAAAACATAACAAGATTACAACATGTAACATAATATTATAAATCATGCATAATTATTTATGCAAACCAAATCATGTATTTTCTACATGGCATGTGTAATAATATAAATTTAAAGCATAACACCCATGCGAGCTTTATTTAAATCAAAATAATAAATTAAAACTTAAAAATCATCTTCACCTCAAAAGCGACTCTTTCTGACCTTTCGTGAGCTCCTCTCAAATCTCTCCCCTTACTTGCACTAGATTTGTGTGCATATTTCTATTTCTTTCAATTATTCATTTTTGGATACCTTAAAGTTGCACCAAAATTTACCAATAAATTTTATTTTTCCTACTTTATTTTATACATAATATATACCCAAAGATTTCTCAAAAATTTCGGGTGTTACAACTTTTGTCTAACAATTATAACTTTTACATCAAGTGGCTCATACAAGGTTTTACTCTAATACCCTAATTCTCGAACCATTTAATTCCATACATAAAGATGTATACATATTTATATTTATTTTCATTTAAATGTCACTATTGAGAACCAAGACATTACTATATAAATAATCTCTTGGACACACTAGGTAACAACCCACAAATTCACACGAATAAATCAATAACTAATTGATTAATTAATGACAAAACCCTAGTAAGACATACTAGTCTTAGGTCAATGTCCACACAATAATGACTAATGTATGACCCAATGGTCGAGTTCCAAATAATAAAGTAAAGATTAGGATAAATAGAGACTCTTTGGTAGCATACCCAAACTAAAGACAATAAACAAACTTCTTACGAAGATAACCTCATCAGGGAGGTCTACTACTAAACTACTCTTTGCTGCGTTTCGTCAGTGCCAGCCCTTTCCTACAGGTTACTTGAAAAATAAGAACTGGAGTGAGCTCAAAGAACTCAATAGATCATACACAATACATCTAAGGCATCATTTAAGCCAAAATACAGAACATGCACGCACTTATCAAATATTAGGCGATTCACACATTTCAATTATTTTTCAATTGTCATTCAGATCGAAAGGGTTATTGTCAGTGTTCTCATCACATAACCACATCCAGCAATAAGTAGCGACAAATGTTAGATCATAAGGAGTTTAGGTATACACCCATCATCCAGTATTCGAAACTAGGGATGCACCCATCATTCCAATGACCACGTCTTCAGTGTTCTCATCACATAAACAAATCCAATAATAAGTAGTAATACACGCTAGATCGTAAGGAGTTTGGATATATACCCATCATCTAGTATTCAAAACTAAGGAGACACCCATCATTCCATTTTTACAATAGAGATTATTTCATATCATTGAGAACACCCACAGTGATCAACTATGGACTCACTATGCCGGTATGTGGTTCAATTTTTTATTACAACGATTTTAATGTGATACATAGCTTCCAAATTCTAGCATGTTCAAAATTTCATAATTCAAGAATATACTGTGTCAAACACTTTGTAGTTATGAAATCATCATATACAGGATTACACCAATGCTAAACATATAGCATATACAATATATTTTCAAGACAAGTATTCCTCATACATAGGGTCATACACATGCTATTCATCATATCATATATACATGAAATTCATCAAATTCAAACATCTAATAATCACACACAAGGAGATTCCTAAATATTCAATGAAACAAACAAACAATCACATTCCATATTTATAACTTCAATAATATGGGAGAGTAAGGTAGTCACTTCTACCTTGTTAGTGCGAACCTTCAAATCCTTTTTCTTCGTGCACTGGAGTCTCGAATGTCACTAGTTCTCAATCTAAAATATTTAAAATAATTATTTTTAGTATTTGAATATCATCTAATATTTTTAAATCATAAATTTTGTGATTCTTTATCAAACATGGCAAATAGCGCACTATATGCTCTTTTAGTACATTCGGTGCATATTGGTTACCCTTATTCGATTGTTGGACTTAACCCATCGTTTTGTCTTACTATAAACACTCACCCGCTAAATATCTTTTAGACCTTTGTAAACCCTTTTAAGGCCATTAAGTATTCAGTCATGACCAACATGTATCAATGCATGAAATCATAGTTGCTTTCATAACTTACATATATATTTTCCTTATTTAATGCATAGTAAAGTATCATACCCATTTCTAACATCTTAGGCATGTTTAACCATTAATTTCTAGTGAACAACCTTGCTGGTTTTTGACTCATAAATGCTTAAAACATCATATTATTTGCAATCATACTAAATTATCCCCTAAACATGCATATATTCTAGTTATTTCATGCATACATGCTTTATAGGTATGTTCTTTCATAATACCCCAATATTAACATTAAATGTAACTTAAATCCTCATTTTTCAATAACCTAAATTGCTAGTTTTTATTAATTAACACATCGTTTACAAAATCATATATTCTTAATTACTAATTTTGATGTATTACATGCACAGTCATGAATTTCATCAAAATAAATGCATATTTGATCCTATTCCCCCATATAGTCATGGTTTTATTCAATTCCTTGTGTTTCTCAAGACTTTGAACGTCGTAATGCATTAAACTAATGTTAGAGAACAAGAACTAAGCATTAAGAAGAAGTAGTATCATTATACCTTATTACCATTGCCGGAAACACCTTGTGATTATGTATGTTTCGAAGGAGGCTTCTTGGATCCTTTTAAAATGATGTAAGGATCTGTTTTCAAGATTTACTAATAGGAAATTAAACCTCAAAACATAGGGAAAAGAGTGGAGAAAACAAAGATTAAGAGTTTAGAATAGGGTATTATCTTGTAGAATTCTCAAATTTTTGTGAAGCTTCTTCTCTTCTTAACTTATGGAATGACTGGGGGAGGGGGAGATGAAGAGCAAGGGAAGTCAATTTTTTGAAGAAGAAAGAGGGTGGGAGGCACCAAGTTTGGATAGTCATAGGATTGAGATTAATTGATAAGGACAAGAGAGAATTTTAGCGAATTCAAGACTCTTTGTTGCAACTCATTTTAGAGTTTGCTATCTAAAATCCTTGTCCTTTAATTCACATGGGACATGGAGAATTTCTCTCCTTCGGATAATTTTGATTTTGTGTATTTGGGGTTCTTTTTTGTATGCAATTACAATATATACAATATTACACCACATATACATCTAGGTACACATATTTTATATCATTTTCTCTATGGTTTCTCATTTTTATTTTATATTTTGTGAACCAAATTTAAGTTTAATAAATCTTTTAATGGTTGATCAAAATTAATTAATATTTTCATTAACTAATTATATTGTACTTTTGTCCAATTTAATTTCATCTATACACTTATATCAATATTCAAAGTTCATATAATCTAATTTATTTATCTATTTTATTTCTCTCTTCTTGACAGCATTTTTATTTATTTAATTATTTAATTTTATTTTTAGCCAAACTGTATTATATATATATGTATGTATGTATGTATGTATGTATGTATGTATGTATCATTTTAATGTTTATATCCTAATTCATTTTTTTGAATTATTTTATCAAATAAACTATTTTAGTGACTAAATT